>VZQC01010664.1:217319-243857 GCA_009823505.1 Rhizomys pruinosus | reverse complement strand
CTTCTTCCCCCCCCCCCCTCCCCCCCCCCCCAGGATCTCGCTTCATCGTTGAATCCTCTTCTATTTCCCTCAGCCTCTGCAGGAGCTTGGCTTGCTCTCTCTAGTCTTGAAGAATAACATACTTCTCATGCTCTGCATCTTCCAAATGCACATCTCTAGTCATGGTCTCTACTCTGTATTTCATTTGGAAACTACAGATATATTCTTGCCGAATGGGTCCAAAGCTAAATTCTCCCTTTCACTCTACATCTGTCCCATTTCCTGTATTTCTAGTCTCAGATAATGGTCTCTTCGTCTATCACTTAGCCAAATCCCACCAGACTTTCCTCCGTGTCCTCCTACCAGTACCTCCAATCATACTGGCCTATTGAGTTTTATTTCCCACAAAGCTCAGTCTGTACCTTTCTTTAAGATTTACTTTTTTATTTTTATTTTTTAAATTTATTTTTGTATGTGTATGAATGTACTGTCTGCATGTAGGTCTGTGCACCCATGTCGTGCATTGCTGCGGAGGTCAGAAGAGGGTGTTGGATTCCCCTGGAACTGGAGTTCTCCTGGAATTAGAGTTACAGACAGTTCTTAGCCGCCATGTGGGTGCTGGATCGAACCCGGGTCCTCTGCAAGAGCAGTCGGTGCTCTTAACCGCTAGGCTATCTCTCCAGCCCCAAGATTTACTTTTTTAATTGTATGTATATGTGTATGTCTGTATGTAGGCATATGCCCATGAGTACAGGTACACTTGGATGTCAGATGCATCAGATCCTCTTGGAACTAGAGTTGGGCACTTGTGGGCCACGAGACATGGATGTTGGGAAGTAAACTCAGCAGTACATACTCTGAACCACTGAGCTATCTCTCTGGCCACATGTTCCTTGATATCTTAAATAAATATGATTTAGATATTTAGATTTTGCCCTAGGAAAAATTATACAATTTTGTCTTTCTACATCAAGTCTGTTGTCATTAAAATCCATCCTCCTTAATATATCAAGAACAATTTAAACAAATCTTGTTACTTTTTCAGCATTTGATTAGAAGATGGGGGGATTGACCTTATGAAGTAATGTACATTACTGGTTATATGACTTTAAGCAACTCTATTAATAGTCTTCTTCAGCCCGTAGTTCTTGTAAAAATGTTTTATTTATTGTTTTTATTTCATGTATATGAGTGTGTTGTCTGCATATATGTAGGTGTACCCATGTTGTGTAATGTTTGCAGAGGTCAGAAGAGGGCATTTGATTCCCTTTGAACTGGACTTATGGATGGTTGTTAGCTGAAATGTGGGTGCAAGGAATTAAACCAGAGTCCTCTGCAAGAGCAGCCAGTGCTCTTAACCACTGAGCCATCTCTCCAGCCTTCTAGATCTTCATATGTAAAATGTAAATGGTAACACTTAGTCTTATGAGTCATTGTAAGAATGAAATAATATTTGGCATCATGAATAACAAGTAGGTTATATAATAGAATCGTGCCATCTCCCTGAGTCTGAGGAGAATAGTATACACATGAAAGTTACAAGGGAGCCTGCTTGAAAGTCAAGAGCTCCTCAGAAAGTCCTTTAGGACAGAGATGTTGGTTCCCTTCCCTATAATATCAGATTTTGCAAAAGTCAAAAGAAATAATAAAATGAAGTACATAAGAGGGAGGTGGTAAATAATAAGCATGGACAGCATCAAATCCAAATAGCTGTAGCTTACCATTCTTTTGATCCAAGTATTACTCACTGGATTAGTCTTCCTTTACCCAAGTTTCCCATTTCCATAGTTTTGTGGCCCACCATCAGTTGTAAAATATCTGATAATATTAAGAGGAAGATTCTAGAAATTATTTATTTATTATGAATTATTTATTTATTATCACATCCTTTAAATTTCATTCCTATCTGATTAGCATGATGAAGTCCCATGCCATTGCAGTTCATCTTGCCTGGGACATGAACCTTCCCCTTGAACATCATGTCCACACCATGTATGTTACCCTCTATAATCACTCAGTACACTCAGTAGCTGTCTCAAGTATCAGATGGATGGTTGCTGCGTTACAGTACTCCTGTTCTCATTTTGCTTAGTAACAGTATGAAAAGACAAGATTACTGTTGTTTGAGCATGAAATGTCTCCCATTGATTCATATGTTTAAATGCTTGTCCCCAGCTGATGGACTTGAACTTGGATTCTACCTTCCAGACATAAGGGCATAGAGCAGGGCCCAAAGACTACAGTCTAGCTCGGCTTCCAGCCCCATTTCTCTTCTTCCTGAATGACATCAAATTTCCTCACATACAGGGGGAAGGCCATTCAGACATGCCAAGGAAAACCATTTCCTATATGAATGAGTTTTCAATCTAACATGAAAGCAAAAAGACCAAATTGAATATTGAAGATGCTAAGATCTACAATAAGTTATTTTGAGAGAACAAGAGAAAAAACACATTCACACAACTTTTATTATAATATATTGCTGCAATTATACATTTTATCATCAGTTAGTATTAGTCTCTTAACATGCCTAATGTGTAAATTAAGATATATATACACATACACACACAGATACATATTTCAATATATATGAATATATACGTATCTTAATGAAAACATTATAAATAGGTTTTGGTGCAACTGAAGTTTTGGGGATCCACAGGGGTTCTTTGACTGTGTCCCTCATGGATAAATCAGGGTACTGTACTTATTCACTGGAGTCCATTTTAAAAGGAAGATAGCTATTCTATTCAAAAGCCTGCTTTTGTTGAGGGAGATGATGCTGATGTTTAGTTGTTGCCATTCTAAAGGAGAATCTGTGGTCAGATTCTGTAGTGATGCAGGGTTTCTGGTTTTCAACTTCAACAGCAGCTCCCCCAGACATTAAACATCTGTGTTTCACAAATGAAGTTCCACTGACCTTCAATTTTCACGGGTCAGTTCAGCTTTCCACTTCCTCATCACAGCACCTCTTTTTCCTTGCTGAGTACAGGCTAGCATGGATCCCAGTGTCTCCTCTGAGGATCATCAGAGGCCCCTGGTAGAGAAGAAAGATGCACCAAGAGAGAAGCCCAAGGACGACGAGGATGGTGACGTGCAACAATTTGGTGAGAATGCTCTTAGTGTATACTTCATCTTTAGAGGTTCTTAATGGATTTACAAATACATATCAGGAACGAGATGGTAATGTCTAGAATACTCCAAGAGTCCAGCAATTACCAGGAAGATACACAGGCAGGCAATCTCTGCCTGAAGCTTTACTTAAATGTTGATTCACAGATCACTGATTCTCATCTCACCAAAGAGGTGCTGAAGATGTGCTTAAACTAAAGTAGAGAGGTCTTTTCTAGACATTCATCAGTCATTTTGAATCAATGTCCACACAAAGAGGAGTGGCATGGGCTGTAAAGAGAAAGGCACCGGAAATTGGACCCTAAGAGTACTGACCCTGTTATTTCATCCTGGAAAGGCCCAGGCTCTACCCAACTCTTCCCAAGTCACAAGGCTGGGAGTACTGGTTGAAATGATTGTAAAATATCCCTTGGTATTCGAAAAGAATAAATCAATATAAATGCATAAATGCATATTTTCCTCCTAAGTTTTATTATACATCAGAGTCAAATAATTTTGGAACTCAGATTTGTACCGGGTACTTTGTTCGTTAATATTCCTTGCGATATCTCTGTCCCACAGAATTCCTTTCTATTAAGGAAATGCGATTTCAAGCTACATTTAAATTTTCATTTAGTCATTCTGTTAAATTCTAAAAACAATAAGTTAAAATAAAAATATTTTAAGGGCTCTTCTTATTCTTTTGTGGCAGTTTTCGAGTCTGTAATTTGTAGGGAATGTGTATTTGAGCAGACACAGAAGATAAAAGATATATTGCAATACAGCAATATGAAATACTTTGCTACGTAGTTAAAACCAGGCATGGAGCTGGGAAAAGCTGTTTCAATGAGAATGGCTCTTAAGTTGACTCTGTGGGTAAACAGGTTATGAAGAGGCCAACCAGATGACACATGTGACTGACTGCAAGTAGCATATTGTGATATTAACATTCTTCCTTGTAAGAAGAGGAGGGAGAAAATCTGTTAGAGGGGAAAATAAACAGGAGTAACCAGGTGGCTTACTTCTCCTGTGTTTGTTTTCATGCTGAACTGGGGATTTTTGGTTATTTCATCCTAAACCTAAAGGCTTAGAGGAGCCGCTGAAGAGTTCTAGAACTGAAATAATGAGATTTGATTTTCAGTATTCACAAACAATTTACATAATTATTCAACAAATATGATCTAGATTCTGTCATGTCTGATCTGCAGCAGGGGGAATAAAGGAGTGAATCAGACCTCTAGCCTCAGAAAGCTAGGATTTTGTGGAAAGGGGGGAACTAAAAAAATAATCAAAGGTTTTCATTAGTGGCCTTGACAGTAGACACTTCATATAACTGCCTCTGCCTTTTCAGTCATGATATCCAACCATAAAAGCAAGCTTTAAAAACTCTGTGATTCCGGGGCTGGAGAGATAGCCTAGTGGTTAAGAGCGCCGACTGCTCTTGCAGAGGACCCGGGTTCGATCCCCAGCACCCACATGGCGGCCGAAAACCATCTTTAACTCCAGTTCCAGGGGAATCTGACACCCTCTTCTGACCTCCGAGGCATTGCACGACACGGGTGCACAGACCCACATGCAGACAATACATTCATACACATGTGAAAAAAAAAAAAAACCTCAGTGATTCCTGGGCCAGTAAGATGTCTTAGTAGGTAAAGGTGCTTGCTGCCAAGCCAGAAGACCTGAGTCTGATAACTGGGACCCATGTGGTAGAAGGAAAGAACTGACTCCTGCAAGTTGTTGTCTGAGCTCTACGTGCTGGCGGATCATGTTGCACACACACACACACACACACACACACACACACACAGATATAGACACACAAACCCAGACATATAAATATCTAATTTTTAAAATGAAAGAACTGAGTAATTCCCCTACACTCACTCTCCTCTCAAGATCAAATGTTCAGGACCTTGGATTTGATATTGTGCATCTCTCTCTCCAACGTGTGGATATTCCATTTCCCTTTAGACTTTCTCATCTTCCTCTGCTTTGGCTGAGTCTTGCTTACTACACACCCATTGTGCTTCCATCTTTAGGCCTGATGAGGCTCCATCTCCTCTTCCCCCTGCCATTATTCTTTGCCATCTCAAGGAGTGGGAGTTGAAAATAACAGATGCTCAATGAGGGGGAAAGAAATGGAAAAAAAAAAAAAAAGTGCTGCTGACAGGTACTTACAAGGGAAGGTAGGAAGTATAGCTCAGTGACAGAGTACTTGCCTATCATGTGACAGGCCCTGGAGTCAATCACCAGCATTGCTAAACAAACAAACAGATACATATAAGTGTTAGAAGTGATATGATCCNGAGTGGGAGTTGAAAATAACAGATGCTCAATGAGGGGGAAAGAAATGGAAAAAAAAAAAAAAAAGTGCTGCTGACAGGTACTTACAAGGGAAGGTAGGAAGTATAGCTCAGTGACAGAGTACTTGCCTATCATGTGACAGGCCCTGGAGTCAATCACCAGCATTGCTAAACAAACAAACAGATACATATAAGTGTTAGAAGTGATATGATCCAACAAGAGATTGCTCGAAAGGGCTGAAGAGGAATAAGAATTAAAGAAACTTCCAGATTGAGGAGTCAGGTGACTGAGCAGGAAGGTGATCATCCCTTAATTACAGAACACAATAAAAAGGGGAACTGGGAGTGAACATGGGGAAGGTGATAATGATTTTAGCCTGTGGGGTCCACTGTACTCAAAGGATATCCCTGTGTTGGTATGCAGCATGTGACTCCTCACTCCCCTGTATGCACACCCTGCCCTCCTTCCTTGTACTAAGGATTGTGGGAATTGAATGGAAAAGAAGGGATTGATACCTGCAGAAAACTGTGTTCAACTATTTACAAAGTCAGTGAACATGGAATGCTAAAGGCCCATGAAAGCTAAAGCATTCTTTTGAAAAGTAACTGTCAGTTAATTATTCAACAAAGGAATTGTTCCACTCCTGGGATATGGATCCCTCAAAAACTGCCTTTGTGAAGAATTTTCTACTCTGATAGTTGTTTTGATAATTTCTAGATATGGGACCAAAGTAGTTTTTGAAGCTAGAAAACAATAAACCAAGCAGGGCTTTGTTGATTGTTCCTTAATGTCCAATAGACTTGTGGAGTGAGAATTTGTAGGTCATTTTACTCTAGCACTTCAGCTGATGTGGCAAGGAGGAAGAGGGGCAGTCCTCTGACCTTATCTGGCTGTTTTCGGGGGGTTTTAATACTTTTTTTATATTTTATTATTTTTATTTTATGTGTATGAGTGTATTGCCTATATGTGTGTAAGTGCACCCATGTCATGCAATGCCTGTGGAGGTCAGAAGAGGGCATCAGATTCCCCTGGAATTGGAGTTACAAATGGTTTTTAGCTACCACATGGGTGCTAGGAATCAAACCCTGGTCCTTTGTAAGAACAGCCATGTTCTTAACCAATTGAGCCAACTCTTCAGCCCTCTGTATTGTTTTTTTTTAATAGAGGAAGCAGAAAGTTCTAGAAAGTTATGCCCATACTCTTGGTAAAGAAGGGAAATGTACTTTTAAAATATTTGCTTTTTGAGTAGTGAATTCACATTAGTGTCTGTAACTCCCCACTGCACAGGCTGTTAAGCTTTTGGTAAGGCTAACTCCAATATAAACCTTAAAGGTGAAGTTATCCATATAACTAAGCTAACATTCTAAAGATGCCTTTGCTTTCTTGGATTTAGGTATTGTGGATTGTTTTGTTTTGTTTTGTTTTGTGAGACATGGTCACACTGTGGAGCCCAGGTGGGTCTAGAACTCACAAAGGCCTTCCTCAGCCTCCATTATTCTGGGATTATAGCTCTGTGCCACCATGCCAGGTTCTCTGCAAATGATGTCACTCTTGTAAATATAATACTAGTACCTTGGGAATCAAGCTCTAAATCAGTAATAAGAGAATGCACTTTAGAAAGGGCTTTTGTTCATTTATTTTTATTTTTTGTAGTTCTCAGTAGAACACAAGAAATGAATTTCAGTCATCCTCTTTAGGCATATTTGTAGTTTATAGAAACTCTTGTTCTTGAAGGTAGCCAGGAATGGAAACAAGTTTGAAAGAATGGCAACAGTCATACATATCACTATGTGTGTCAGAAGCAGGTCTTCGATCCATTAACACATATTGGGCACTAATGTTAAATCTCTAGTCAGAGCTGGGACCATATAATGATGATTTGTTCCCTGAGAGAAACAATGAAAATATCCCTATAAAGTGGAACTTTCTTCTCTTCTTTTAGACAGCATCTCACTATATAACATTGATTGGCCTGGAGTCCACTGCAGACCAGGTTAGCCTCGAACTCACAGAGGTCCACCTGTTTCTGCCTCCCAATTTCTGGGACTAAAGGCAGGCCATGTGGAACATTTGAAAAAGGTCAAGCAAATAAGCTGGAGCCTCTAAGGATACAGCTGGATACTTGGAATAATTTCCGTATTAGTTACTTTCTGTTGCTGTGATAAAACCCCGTTTCCAAGGCAACTTATAAAAGGAAGAGGTTATTTAGCTTACTGTTCCAAAAGGGCAAGAGTCCATCACTCACGGAGGCTTGGCGGCAGAGGTGGCTGGTAGAAGCAGGAGTTAAGCGCGCACATCTTCAAGCAGGCACAGGAAGCGGAGAGCCAATGGACATCCGGCAAGGCTTAAGAACTTTCTAAGCCCGCCCCCAGTGATGGGCTTCCTCCAGCATGGCCACACCTTCTAGGATCTCCCAAAACAGCGCCACCAACTGGGCACAAACTCTCTAAATACTTGGAGCCTATGGGAACATTCTAATTCAAACCACCACAATATCACTAACGTTCTAGCCCAACACTTGGCCCAGTAACTAAAAGGTCTTTGTTTCATGTTCATTTCTGTAAGAATTTAAGGTTTCTGACTGTAGAGTCAGTAAAAAATAAAAAAAAAAAAAAAAAAAAGATGTCAGAAAGGAATGAGAAGGGACTCAGTGTCCAAATGGAGGCTCTATGAGGGCTTGTTGAGCAGCCTTGACTGCAGATACGAAGAACTCTTGTTTAACAAGGGAAATAAGATTGCTAGGGCAGTGTTGGAATATAAATTTCATGGCTGGAGCTCATCTTCTTTTGCATCCTCTCCCAGCGTAATCAAGTTCTGCTTCCTACGCAGTCACTGGTTCTTCCTGTGTTTGTCAGGCAAGGAGAAGTCACTGCATCTGAGAACAAGGAAATGATATAATGAAATGGTATCAGACATGAACTCTGAAATTCAAATCCCTGTCTTCCTCCCTAGCGTCCCCCAAATCTGGCCTCTTAGGTCTTATCTCTACTCCTCCCCCTCACATTCTTTCTTCTCCACAGGCTGTTACTCACCATTTCCCAAACCTCCCTGTGATCCACTTTCTGCACTGCTCACACCACACCGGCTGCGGCCTAGAGAGCTTTTTTCCTGCAACACGAAGGTCTCACATGCTGGCTGCCTTCCCTGGGGGACTCAGTGACCACAGAAACCCCTTTGTCTATGTTCACTTGTGTTAGTTTAAAAAAAAAAGGGGTGGGTGTGGGGGTAAGAGCAATGGAACTGAAACTGACTTGGAAGCACCTCCCCGAAGGCTAGCTCTCATAGTTTTCTCACAGCACTACCAAGCTACTAAGGAAGAACATCAATCAATGGTCCAACCCCAGCTTTAAGACCAAATAACCACATCAATGACTGGCACAACATACAACATTGGTGCAACAGTGGCACTTTTATCTTGGGGATAATCAACAATTACCTAATTAGTTTTAAGCCCACTGAATGGGAGAAAAATTATGTGTGGTACCGTAAACATAGCCAAATACACATGGCTGGAGAGGTCAAAGATCTTAGAGAAAGCCCCAAGGCTGTCATATCCTTAGACCAATGTAATTTCTTACTCTGTGCAAAATATGGATCCTTATATTTATAAACAAGTGTCCCAGTCGCCACTCACCAAAGAAGTTTCTCTTGCAACAGACAGAGAGTATTACAGAGTACCCCAACTGGTCACACATAGACATTGTGAATTGTCCAAGCCTAAGTGGCACATCTACAGTGCAACCTCTACACCTAAGGCTCACAGAACAGGGGTAAAGAGAACACGAATTAGCCTCTGGGCTCTCATTAACGAAGCTCCCTCATGCAACAGAGGGCCAGTAACACAAAAGGTCACAAATAGCCAAAGCATGAAGATTAGGAGCCAAAGCATGAAGATTAGAGTGTGGGTCCTTGGACAGGACTCCTATATTAAACTTTACCCACCCAGGGCTCAAGGAACCATTGTGGAAGAGGGGGCAGAAAGATTGTAAGAGCCAGGAAAGCAGTGCATGAGCATGTGGAGATAGAATCCTGCAAGCACCTTGCTCATATGAACCTACAGCAAAGGCGTCTGAGCATATGGAGATAGAGTCCTGCAAGCACCTGGGACCTTGCTCACATGAACCTACAGCAAAGGCGTCACATGCACAGACTCATGCAAACACCAGCAGACAAAAACCCAGCACAGAACTTTGGAAATGAGCGGCAGCTCCCAATCTCAAAGAATTATTGGCAGCTGATTACTGCTGGGTGAGAAGAGCTGATCTTCTTAAAGTGAAGGACTCTGGATGGGCTAACTAGGACCCAGTGGATGAATTTGCACCGAGGGACTTCTGGGGTCACTAACTTGACAGATAGGCCTTAATACAAATGACGAGTGTATGGATTCCAGTGTGTGTATGTACGGGGCGGGGTGCTATGGGACGATGCCAATGGGGAAGGGAATATAAAGATGATTAAGATGTTTTATATGAAATACACAAAAATCAATAAAAAATTGCAAAAAAAAAAGGTTTATATCACCACATTATAATTTATATGTTGGGCAGTAAGCCCCCCTGTATTAGTCACTTTTCTGTTGCTGTGATAAAACCACCATAACCAAGGGAACTTATAAAAGGAAGAGTTTATTTAAGCTTATGATTGATGGTTCCAGGGGAATAGAATCCATTGTGGTGGGGAGGCGTGGTCGCAGGAGGTGGAGCAGAAAGCTGAGGTTCGCATCTTCCGACGAGCACGGGAAGCCAAGCAAGAGTAACTGGAGCCTGCAAGGCTCGTTGAACTCCCTAAGCCCACCCCCAGTGACATACTTCCTCCAGCATGGCCACACCTTCTAAGTCTTCCCAGAACATCACCACCAACTAGAAACCAAATGTCTGAGTACTTGAAGCCTATGGGGTACATTCTCATTCAAACCACCGCATCCCCTATGGACAGATACTTACTGAAATGCTTTGTTTAATTTCATCATCCATACATCTATGCACCTTGTATGGAACAGAGAGGTGCTTAGTAAAGTTGTCTTAAGTTCAATATTCCTGTGTCCTGAATTCTGGTTTCTCTCCTGAACTGTCAGAAGTCTCCAGTTCTCCAAAGTCTGCATATATCTGACACAACCAGTTGAACATCTGCCCCATGTGACACATACGCATTATTACAAATGAACTTAAAATCAAGGTATGAGATAACTAGAGGGATGGTGAAAGTCAGATGAAAGGAAAAATAAAGACCAACAGAGAGAGAGAGAGGACAACTTCTCTTCTCTGTAATGTTGAGGAACACAGGGCTGTTATTTTCTGTAAAAAGAAGATAACGTGAAAAAAAGTCCTTGTTTTAAGCCCACCATGCATGACAAGTAGATTAATGATCCTCAAGTGTTTTTAATCATAATTGAGCCAGATTAAAAGCACTGGAATAGGTTAATCTGCAGGACACACAGGATACACAGGACAAACACACACAGACACACACACACACACACACACACACACACACACACACACACCATCTTTTCCCTGCCTAATTACAATATAAACAGATGGGGAAAAAACGCAATCAGGACACAGAGAATATTTGTGAGAAATTCATCAGATGGTTCAAATGTATTTAGGCTTTTCTTATAATTAGAGGATGAAGTTTGTAATAGTTTAAACTTCGATCATCATTTTAGGGATAATCATCAGGCTTGCTAAGAAGATAAGACTGAGGCATTTGTCTTTTTGTACCTCTGTATAAAGTGACTTCCATTTTATTTTGGTTAATTATCTGGTGTTAATCTAAATAACATGTGTTATTTATATTGCATCTATTTAGATATGTATTTGAGAACATACAGTAAAATCTAAATACCCAATAAAGTTATTGGAATAAGAATGCATTAATTACAAAATAAGGAGGAAAAAGTAAAATCTTTATTATGATTACAGAATACTTTAATGGTTTATTTGACTCTAGGATCTTTGAAAACCAGGCAACCTTGGTTTACATAGTTTTTCTTAACAATGGTTGCAATTCTAATGGGAAAAATAGATGACACTTTTTGTAAGAAATAAAAGTACATATATTTTTAAGAGAGAAAATCTGTCCTTAGACTAAACTCTAAAAGGAGCATCTGATTTGGAACTCAGCCTACATAGGACAATGTACACAATAATGGTTAATGTCATTAACAATGGTTCATAGAAGGACACGGTAGTTAGCAACTATTCTTTTGATTGTTCCATTTGTTCTGTCTAACTCCTATGCAAAGACTAGTACTGATATTATCACATTGATTCATAAATATGAGTATTTCAAGATAGCAAATAATTTCTCCATTAGGGTAAATAATGCATTCAAGTTATGTGGCTAGTAATACCTTAAACCTAGGTCTACTTCATTTCAAAAATCAAGCATCTCTCTATTGTACTCTGCAAAGAAAACCTTCATGATCCTTTACAATCATAATATTAATGAAAACCAGTGCTAGCAGTTGTTCCAGCACTTGGACTGAAGATTAAATTAAAAGCTATAATAAAACCCTTTTAAATCTCACTGCAGAGAAAGGAAGAGATATACCAATACAGGACAGAAAAACTCCATTCAAGTCCAAAAAAGACTTTTATAAATGAAAATGAACAAAAACAAAGTAATTCCAAGCTTGTTAAAGTGGCTCAAGCTTGGAATCCCAGAATTGGAAGGTTGAAGCAGGAATTTAAGAATTTAAATTTATGAATTTAAGGATAGACTCTTTCCTCCTCCTCCTCCTCCTCCTCCTCCTCCTCTCCTCCTCCTTTCCTCCTCCTCCTCCTCCTCTCCCTCCTCCTCCTCTTTCTCTTCCTTCTCCTCCTCTCCTCCTCCTCCTAATCCCAAATGTAATAACTCATGAGTAATTACTTAAAATGTTTATTTATTTGTATTTTATGTGTATGAGTGTTTTGCCTGTATTTATGTAAGTGCACCCATGTCATACAAAGGCTGTAGGGGACAGAAGAGGGTGTCAGATCCCCTAAAAGTGGAGTTACAAACTGTTATTAGTCATCATGTGGTGCTGGGAAGTGAATCCAGGTCCTCGATAAGAGCAGTCAGTGCTCTTAACTGCTGAGCCATCTAGCCAGTCCCCAAGAATAATTATTTTTAATTAATGTTTTATTGACATTTTGTGCATTTCATCTAATCAAATTTAGAGCCCCTCCCAACACTCCACCCCTATACCGTCCCCACCAGATTTCAAGTATTCTGTTATATATCTTAAGTCCTATCAGATCAAGCATTTGTACCCAGATGTCCCTGAGTTCAAGTTCATCCACTGGAGTCTAGTTAAGCTATCTAGAGTCACTCCCTTAAAGAAGATCTATGTTCCCCTTACGCACAGTAATCATTTGCCAATAGTTCCTTGGGCAGAGCTGGGGGCCTGCTGCCTATTTCCCCCATTCTATACTGAGTTTTTGTCTGATTGAGTCCGCAGGGTCTTGTTCATGTTGTCACCATTGTTGCAAGTTCCCAGAAAGCCTCTGTTATCTTATGTTGATACAATAACCCTAGATCTTACACCCCCCCCACCCCAGGAATCATTCTTAGTATCAATATTTGTAGTTTACCTTTCCCCACTTGAGAAGTTGAAGAATTTAAAATAAAAATAAAATTAAATAAAATAAATAAAATAAAAATACAACCAAGGTTTGTAATCACTTCAGACTCCTGAGAAGTACACAGTAAAGGAAGGAACTCTGCAGTTTACAGCATGGTATCCATATTAGATGACTAAGAATGGCAGAGCTAGGAAATGTGGCTCTGACCCAGAAGGTTAGCCAGGGTGTAGCTCAGGTGATAGAGTGCTTGTCTGGGCTTGATTCCCAGCACCCCAGAAACTGGGCACAGTGGTGCCTATATTCTCAGCACTCAGAAAGAAGGTGGAGGCAGGAGAATTAAAAGTTGTAGACCAGTTTCAGCTACATAAGGCACTCAAGGCCAGCCTGAGCTACAGGAGATCCCGTCTCAAAATAATAAAATAATAAAAGAAAATAAAATAAATCCCAGAATGAAAAAGTAAAAAGAAAGGACTCATTTCTTTCTGTCTTTTATCTTATGTATTTAAGGCATTATAACTAAAAAATAATCTACTACTACAACTACTGGTTATTTATTGTGTGATTCCCATATATGTTAAGGCACTGAAGGACTGCATTTAAATTGTAATTTGCGCCGGGCGTGGTGGCACATGCCTTTAATCCTAGCACTTGGGAGGCAGAGGCAGGCGGATCTTTGTGAGTTCAAGGCCAGCCTGGTCTACAGAGTGAATTTCAGGACAGCTGGGATTACAGGGAGACCCTGTCTCGAAAAAAAACCAAAAAAAAAAAAATTTTGTAATTTCCACCTTCAGGGTAGATCTCTTCTATCTTGAGGCTGCTGGGGTATTATGAAAGGGAGTAGAAACCATGCTGACTCACAAGCTCTGCTGGGTTTAGTCACTTAAAAAGCCACATTAAATAAGTACTTTTTGATAACCCCTTCTACGTATCAAGCCATAGAGTATGATTCACATTAATATGAAGAAAATAGCCCCTTGGCCTTTAAGGAATGTAGCTTTCATCAGAGACCTAGACATGGACAAATAGAGCAGCACTGTGAGCATTAGATTTGTCTGATTAGGAATTACTCACCCTGCAGACATTCCTCTGACAGCAGTCATAGTAGAGAAGGGGTGAGGCGTGCAGTTGCATTTTAGGTTGTGCATCTAGAATCCTGCTGCTGCACTCAAGCTCTGGCTCTACCAATTTACTTGCTTAGGTGAGTTTCACTTGTCTGTGCTTCCTTTTCTCATTTGTAAAGTGAACACAGCAACCATCAAACTTATAACTACTATTGTGGTAGTTTGAATGAGAAGTGTTTCCCATAGACTCAAGTATTTCAATACTTGGTCCCCAGTTACTGGTGCATTTGGAAAGGCAATGGAGTCTTCAGGAGATGGAGCTTTGCTGGAGGAAGTATCTCACTGGAGGTGACCTTTGCAGGTTTATAGCCTCACCCCACTTCTCCCTTGTGCCCTCTGCTTCCTGTGACCAGCTGAGATGCAATCTCTCAGTGTCCTGCTCTGACTGCCTTGCCTTCTGGCCCATTACAGACTCTCTGGAGCTATGAATCAAAACAATCTCTTCTATGAATTGCTTTTGGCCATGGTATTTTATCACAGCAGCAGAAAAGTAACTAATACAGAAATATCATGTATTTAGAATATAATGACCACATGATAACTTTTGTTCTCAATAAATACCAGTGATTTTTTTTTCTTAGTCATGAATATTAACAACTTAATTACAGCCTATTTAGGTGTGTTGTGTTGTGTTAGTAGGCATGTTCCTTAGAGAATAATAGTCTGGGTCAAGTATATTGGTCACAATATTCCAGGTAAAGAAACATCTAAAGCAGAATTTGAGTCAAAGCTATCATTTATTCTTGCAAATTGGCTGAATGCAGAGTAACATTCTGAGCACATTAGAGAAATCACACTGAGGTACAGACAAATATACCATCTACTTAGAACTTCCCTTCTAGTAAGGGGATGCAGACTTAATTTAAAAGTTCATTTTGGCCAGGCATAGTGGTGCACACCTTCAATCCCAGCACTTGGGAGTCAGAGGCAGGCAGATCTCTATGAGTTCAAGGCCAACCCTGTCTACATAGCAAGTTCCAGGTTAGTTGGGGCTACAGGGAGATTCTGTCTCAAAAAGATAAAAACAAAACAAAAACAAACAAAAATTCATTTTGTGATTTCTGTAGTTTGTATCTAGAGATGAAGAATATTATCAAATCCCTAGCTTATGACACTGTTGGGTATTGATGGAAAATTTAAGAGGTAGAGCCTAGAGGTTACTGAGGAGCAAGTGAGATCTGCCACTCCCACCCCCAATTTCATGTCCTAGGCATGAGGTGGACAGTTCTGTTCTTACACAGGTATGTGCTGTCTTATCACAGACCAAAAGCAATAGAGTCAACTGACAACTGAAACCTCCAGATACTTGTTACAATGATGGAAAGCTGACTAACACAATTAGACAATAGAAGATGGTAATTCTGTCCATACCAAATAGAGCAAGTATATTGGCATGGAAAACACATTTTATTTTTTTTTTTATTTTTATTTTTTGGTCTTTTTGAGACAGGGTCTCCCTGTAGTCCTAGCTGTCCTGGAACTCACTCTGTAGACCAGGCTTTGAACTCACAAAGATCCACCTGCCTCTGCCTCCCAAGTGCTAGGATTAAAGGCATGTGCTACCACACCCGGCTGGAAAGCACATTTTAAAATGTAAACAGAATGGTCAGGGAAAGCCTGAGAAATATGATTAAATTTGAGCTACATCTCTAAGAAAGAGAGGAACCAAGCCACACATAGGCATGGGATGAGGATGGGTGCCCCCCCCCCCCCCCCGTAGAGAAGCAGCTAGCACAGCGGTCCCAAAGCGATGACCTCTGCAGGAGCCTAGTGCGGGAACATTGAGGAGGACATGGTGGCAGAAACTGAGTGAAAGAAGTAAGGCTGGGGTCAGAGATTGTCCATCTGGATCATCACATGAACTTTGGCCTTTGTTTTGATTGAAATAGAACCATGACAGGATTGTAAGGAAAGGAGCAATTTGCTTATTGTCTTACAGCCATTAGCCTGACCGCTGCGCTGATATCCTGTAAGAAGGTAAATGTAAACATAGGACAAAGGTAAAGTCAGGACAATATAGCAGATGAGATCTGGCTGAGATTAACAGTGGAGGTGATAAGTAGTTGAATTCGGGATTTATTTTAGAAATAGAGTAGAAAGTATTTCTTGATGGAATAGAAAGAAATAAGAGGTCCCAAGGCAGTAAGGTTTTAGACTTGCTATAATCTGAGCTAGAAAAGAGTAGTTTGGGGACAGAGGAAACAGTTTCAGGGGTTCTGTGCTGAGAGTGTTAAGTTTAAGAAGTCACAGGGCTGGAGAGACAGCTCAGTGGTTAACAGCACTGGCTGCTCTTGCAAAGGACCCAGTTTCGGTTCCCAGCACCCACATGGCAACTAACAACCATCCCTAATACTAGTTGTCGGGCTGGTGATCCGATGTTCTCTCTGACCTCTGCCTGCATTGCATGACCCAGGTATCCTTATACATGCATGGAATACACTTATACACATTAAGGTTTTTAAAAAAAATGTCAGTGGGCATTCATGTAGGGAGCTGCCAGGGGCTTGGGTTTCTGGGGAGACAGCCAGGCTGGAGGCAAAATTTGTGAGTGATCACTACATGGTGGGATTCAGTTCCAGGAGGCAGAAAGATAGCATAAAGCAAAGCAGCAAATTGAGACCCAGAGACAGAGTCTGCAAAAGGAAATAAAGGATGCAGGAAGAAAAGCAAGAAATGGGGCATGCATGTCTAGGAACGGTGTTTTCGGAAGAATGTTAGCAGAGTAATTGTTGCTGAAGAGTGAGCTGTGTTTCCCACCCCCCACAGTGCTGAGAAACTAGGTCCTTAAACTTGCTACCACTGAACTACATGGCCAGTCCTTGGTTTTCGGAGACAGGGCTTCACTACATGGCTTAGGCTGGCCCCAACTTGTTATGCTGCCCAAGCTTGCCTGGAACTCTTTATTCTCCTGCCTCAGACCCTCAAGGGCTGAAATTAATGGTCATGCACCACCATGCCTGGGAAGACATAATATTTCAATTGCATAATTTAAGCTGAACAAAAATAATTCTAGGGACAAAGTAAAGGCAACTGGAGTCACTGGAGAGAGAGTGGAGATGGCTTTCTTCACGACTCCTTAAGGGAATTTTGCAATAATTAGGCTCTCCTTGAAATTAGGAGTCAAGCTTTAGGGACTGGAGAGATAGCTCAGTGGTTAACAGGCATACTGCTCTTGTAGAGGACTCAGTTAGGTTCCGACACCCACATGGGGCAGCTCAGAGCCATTTTGGGGCTCCCCAAGTATCTGAACTCAAATATGCACACATACACATAAACAATAAAATAAATCTTTTAAAAATATGCCCAATTTTAATTTACAAATAAAACATACACTGTTTTGTTTGTTTGTTTTATTTTATTCTAAGAAAAGCTCTCATTGTGTAGCCCTGACTGGCCTGGAACTCAGAGATCCTCCTGCCTCTGCCTCTAGCTCTGCCTTTGCTTCTGCCTCCCGAGTACTGCGGGTATGCGCCACCAGGCCCGGCATGAAACATTTATTAACAATCTTGTTAAGTGTACTCATAGCGGCCGGTACTTTGTATATTATGCAGAAGTTTCTTACCTGCCTTGCAGCTGGGGTAGCACAGTTGCTTACTATAGCCATGAAGACGTCCTTGCTGGGAGCTAAAAGTCGCCCAGGCCTCTTTAACTGTGTTAAAGAGATTCCCTACTGCAGTGAGTTCCACTAGGGATAAGGTCCCTCCTCTGAGTATCCGCCCTGGCTCAGAATTTTGAGCAGGGTCACATTCCCGCGGGACCAAGATGGACTGTGATTGGTCCTTAGTCTATTTAGCCTTCCAAGGAAGCACTGCTGGAAGAGGTTCACATCAGCGTTATTTTCACTGTTTATATTAAATACGGGGGAGAATATACAAAGGTTTAAGAGAAACGAGGCGTTCAAGATCTCTGCGTTTTAAACCCTCCTGACCCCAGCCCTGGCCCAAGGCCGTTCCCTTGTTATTTTGCACAGTTGCTTTTCTGACACATCAGGTAAACCTGCCCCGGGGTGTGGTGAGGGGGTGGGGAAAACTTGTCTGCGGAGGTGTGGTCACCTGGAGTTTCCAACAGCAAAAACTTCATCATCCGGGAGGAAATCACCACCCAAGGACATGTACTCTCCCGCCCTTCTTCTATTTCATTAAAAAAAAAAAAAAAAAAGTAAAGAACAGAAGCTAGCTGCTAAAGTCTCCACTGAATCGCTGTGGACGCAGCGTGGAGAGAGGGCGATGGGGCGAGCGGCCAGGCCTCCCCGGCTGCTGTAACAGCCCTAGCACCCAGCTGCTCACAGGCGGGAAGGGTCTGGGACTTCCCTGCAGGAACTCCTGTGACCGCCGTTGCGCTTCAGAGAAGGGCTGGAGACCGGGACCCTGCGTCGAGGAGCCCACCACAGCGGCCCAAGGGGCGCAGCCGGGCGGGGCGGGGCGCACGCAGCGAGCCTGTCCTCTGTGGCCGCGGGGACTCGGCCGAGTCGCCGCTGCAGGTGAGGAGGGGGCAACGGTACGCTGGGAGAAGCGGGCTGCGCTAGTTCCGCGCGCCCCGGCGGCTTTGGGGGGACCCTGCCTCCCCCGCAGCCGAGTTGGTCGCCGCCGGAGGAGCAGCGGAGGCTGGGGGCGGAGAGGAGGCGGTGGCCCGCCGCGGGAGGGGCGCGCAGAGTGCGCGGTAGGGGGCTGGAGTGGAGGCTGCGGCGCGGGAGTGGCTGCGCGGCGGGGGCTGGGACCAGGGAGGGAGGGTCGGGGCGCGGGCCGGGCTGAACCGCCGCGGGATCCCCGGAGAAACTCGGCTCCGGAGAAAGATGAGCTGGTGAGTGCGCGGCCCGGGCGCAGACTTTCTTTGCTTCCTTTGCAAGCTGCTGGGACAAAAGCCCGGGTTGGGTTCGGTAGAGCCTGAGCGGTACAGCCTTAGGGGACTCTGTCAACCATCGGCATAGCTCCAGGGGTGTGCGGTGGAGGGGGTCGTAGGAAAGGGGTGTCCTGTCGGGGAGAGTCTTCCAGACTGTGCTTTTGAGAAAAAGGCAGGCTTTAAGGGGTCCCGCGGACAGCTCTGGATTGCTCAAGCTGGGATCCGGACCTCAGGGAAAGGTCCTTGGGAAACAGGAGGGCCACAGCTGTTTGGTGAGGGGCACCGAACTCAGAGAAGACAGTTCCCCAAGTATCTGTGTCCACTAGGCTACTCGCTGCACTTTGTTTCACGAGTGAGTCTTGGGGTTGCGCCCTAGGACCAAGACTCTTCATCCTGAGCCCGTGATTCTGATTCAGTTCTGGGTCTGTTCACGGTGAGGCAGTCTCTGAATCCTTAGGGACAGAGGCTGCAAGCCTTGGGGGAGCGGTTCGTCTGCTCTGTTACCCCTGAGCCCTGCCGGCCGGCCGAGGGGGCAGCTGAACTGCTTGTTGGTGCCTTTAGTAACTTTTGCACTAGCACTCAGCACTTAACTAAAGTTCTGAGGTCCTGGCTAACTCCCGCCACCTCCAGGAAATTAAAAGGCTGACAGGCTGTCACTTCCCTTGTCGAGGTTTCCTGTTTGAAAGAGCTTTGATAGGCCAGCCTCCTCGTTTACCTTTCTTTCTTAAGGAAGGCTAGACTTCGGCTGTCTTTTTTGTGGACTTGCTCGGCTGGAAATCCTTTTGCATGGCCCAGCCCTCTTCCCTAAAAGTGTTTCTTTTGTGGCCCTAAGGGATCTCAGGAGTTCTAGGGTGCACAGCTAGCCCGGCACAGCTGGGAAGGAGCTAGAAGAGGCATAAAAATGCGGAGTCCGTTAGTGTAAATATTTATCAGCCACATTTCCCTTCATTATACGAATGTATAAGTTTCAGATGTAAATTTTCAAGTACAGGACTTGTAACTACACTTCCAACTTTGGCTTAATTTGGACTTTTGAGATTTTTCTCTGAAGGTCTGTGTTCAGCTGGCAGGCTCTAAATGAGGTTCCTAGTTCCGCAGGGTTAAACTTTTGCCCTTGGAGCACTTGAAGTCTTTGTTCCCGGTAGGATAGCAACAGAGTAGTAGGATTTGGTATAAATAAACCTTTAGAGCCCACTGTTTAACAGAATAGCTATATGCCTGGCCTCAATTGTGTAAATATTTGTTTGAATAAAGAAAGGTTCTTTGGAAAGTAACATTTGTGTCTTTCATGGTTCCCTTTTCATCCCCTAGACTTAGCTATTTGGAAGGAGTTTTCTTTGCCTGGTAAATTTATTATGGAGTTTAAACATACATAATTAAGAAACACTGCAGTCTCCAAACATTGATCACCACCATTTCTTTCAATAGCAAGGAGAATTGAGTTTTTGCTCTCAGCTAATGGAGCTTTCACTTCTGAGGCAGGGTTTGCAAACCCCAGCTCTCTCACAAATGGCAAAATTAGATGTTTGGCTAAGGGGTAGTCATCATTACAGTCAGTTTTCAGGCTTCAGTCTGTTTCACACAGCTGGCAGCTGCTGTATTTTGGGGTGAGATCAACTGCAGGGGATGTGTCTGCTGGACTCCCTGTCTGGAGCAAGGAAGGAAAGGGACACGGGAAGTTGGTCAAAGATGGTTCAGAGTGTCTTCAGGAAGCCTGGCCAGAGTTGACCACTTCACCTTTTCTGGAGAGGAAAGAAAAAGTCACTGTTGATTTGATTAGACTCTGGTTTTCACTACTTTCTTCCAGAGTTCTAAGAGTTGGTAATGGAGTGCCCTGGAGCAATTACTATGGGAGTCTTGATTACTTTTGCATACTTTCTAAAAGCAGTTGAGGTTGTGGTTATGGTACTTGCTGTTAGAATGTGCTAATTTTTTTCAATCTTCTTTCTTTTAATTTTATGGATATGAGTGTATCACCTGCATGTACGTAAGTGCACCTGTGTGGTACAATGCCCACGGAGTCAAAAGAGGGCATCAGAAGAGGGCATTGGATTCCCCTTGAACTGGAGTTACAGGTGGTTGTCAGACGCCATGTGGGTGTTAGGAATTGAACCCAGGTCCTCTGCAAGACAGCCAGTGCTCTTATCCTCTGAGCCATCTCTCCAGCACCTAGAGTATACTAACTTTCAACCCTTGGCAGAAAAGTATACCAGGTGACTGGAAAGACAGTAGCTTTGTACATTTTCTTTTTTTTTATTATTAATTTTATTTATTTCTGTATGTGTATGAATGTACTGTCTGCATGCAAGTTTGTGCACCCGTGTCGTGCAATGCCGCGGAGGTCAGAAGAGGGCGTCGGATTCCCCTGGAACTGGAGTTTCAGACGGCTCTCGGCCGCCATGTGGGTGCTGGGGATCGAACCCCGGTCCTCTGCAAGAGCGGCGGTGCTCCCAACCGCTAGGCCATCTCTCCAGCCCCAGCTTTGTACATTTTCAAGAAATACCTGTGCTTTATAATTTATCTCTAAAGTTCTCTGTGCTTGTTAGATGTATGACCATCAATCACCCACTTGAAACTAAAATCCCTTCTGAGTAATGTGCTTTGTTTTAAAGCCTTGCTATGTATTTCAGTCTGGTTCTTGATGAGGAGGAGAGGTGACCCAAAGGGATCCCAGGGATTCCAGCCCAATGTATTTTGCCACAGTGGAGGGTAGGAGAGTGCTACTGGCAGCTAATGATTGCAGACCCCAAATGCTTTTAAATACCCTCTAGTGCCCAGGATACAAAAAGAACTACCTAGCTCAAACCCTGTGCTGGAGCATTACCTCAGGCCTGATGTTAACAAGATTAGGGATTTTAATTGAATTTAGATCCTCAAGGAATTTACTTAACAAGAAGAGCTCAACACAAAGATACCTCATCATAATCTGCAGCAGATTCTTTTGTCCTTGGCATTAGGCATCTTAATATGCCCTAATGGTGGAGGAACCTTGATGCCTTTGAATTGGCTGAAAATTGGGAGTTTAAGATGTTAGGGCAAAAGGTATGCTCAAAGATCACTAAACTCAACTCTCAGTTTTATAGATGATATGCCTGGAGGTTGGAGACACACAAGACCTTGAGTTAGGGATGAACACCCCTAAATAGAAGCCAGGATTAGAGAATGTAAAAATTGATATTTAAGTAAGCAGGATTTAAAAACAAAGAAACAGCCTGGCATGGTGGTGCACGCTTTTAGTCCCAGCACTCAGGAGGCAGAGGCAGGTGGATCTCTGTGAGTTTAAGGCCAGCCTGGTCTACAGAGCAAGCTCCAGGCTGGCTGGGACTAAAGGGAGACCTTGTCTAAAAAAAAAAAAAAAGAAAAAAAGAAAAAAAGAAACAAACAAAAACCTGAACAGGACTCTGTGAGTTTAGCGGTATCCCTGAGAGAAAATAAGCTCTTTGTTGGTGTAAGCTCTGGTGACTATGGAACATATGTCTGAGTGTATACACCCCCCAAGAAGGGGATAATTCCATTGTGGGGCCTGTGATACTGCTTCTGAGGCCTGCCCCATCTTTTCCATGTCAAAATGAGCAACAGATGGTCCTGCAGACACGGCAGATGCTGCTTTTGAATGCAGGTACAAAACAGAACATCTGAGGTTTCCTCCCTGTCCTATCCATTAAGAAGAGTGCACATGAACTGATAGGGTCATTTTGGATGTTAGGTCCAGGCTAACATTGGACAGAAGGGATAAAGAGAGACCTCCTGAGTATGGAGGAAAAAAGACACCAGGTATTTAAGGGAGCAAGGATGCTTTGGGGCAATTGTTGGGAGGGAGGCCCATAAACTTATGAGTAATGAGTGGATCTCTACCATCAGTTCAATTTTATAGAATTCAGATTAGGAAGCTGGAGACAATTCAAGTATGACTGTTTGGGGGCAGGTAGAACAAAATAATTCTAAGAGCCAGAGGATCCTTGGAAATCTTGCCAGGCTGGGGATATGGGTCTGATGGTAAAATGCTTGCCTAGTAAGTAGGAAGGCCGAGACCCACATAAAAGCAGACACGATCTTATCGGAAGGTAGAGACAAGAGGATCTGGATTTTTAAGGTCACCCTCAGTAGTAAGCTCAAAACTAGCCTGGGTTACATCAAACCCCATATCAAAACAACAACAACAAACACCCCAAACCTCTTCTCACAAGTGTGGTATGGTACCTAGCTGAAATCCCAACGCTAAGGGTGTTTCTGAAGGGGTGAATTGCTATGAGTTCAAGGCTAGTCTGATCTATATAATGATAATAGGCCAGCCAGAGCTAAATAGCAAGACTCTGTTTCAAATAAATAAATAACCAAAACGAACAAAAACAAAGCAGAAGAAATCCTCTTACCTGAAACCTTTGCCCCTGAATTGTACACATGGTCTGGTAGTGCTGAGAGAGCAGGCCGAATTTCCTTCCCATCATGCTTTCTCTTATAACCCACAGTTTCTACAATTCCACCTGTTTGCCAAACGGTAAAGAATATGGTAAACTGCAAAGTTACTGTTAATCTCCTGGGAGAGTTTAATAGTATGATATTTGTGAACAACTATTTGTAGAAAGGAGTTACCTAAATGAGTTCTTGTTGTTGCTGTTTTCATTTATTTAATTTTTTTGCTCTGGGGGAAAGATCTCATACTGTGACCCAGTCACTTTGTATCCAAGGCTTGCCTCAAACTCTACAGTCCTCCTGCTTCAGCCTCCTGGAGTGTTGAGATCCTTGTTATGAACCAACATGCCTGGCTTCAATGAGTTTTTGAGTGTCAGAAAAGTTGTGCACACACAGCCAGATCAATTAGAAACATTCAGGCCCACATTTGCACTATTTGGGTTCGACTTTAGGCTGGTGATTATGGATTCTAGCCCTGGTAGTTATTTCTTCTGATCCTCAAATCTGGGAGGTTCAGATGATTCAAGAAAGGATTTGGCATACTTTCCTGGGGGAGGTCAGAGTTCTGCATAGTGTTAAGAGGTGTACCTCAAAGGAAAGAATGTGGAGTATGTTTAGGAATGACTCCAAAGTTTGGGTACTTACCTGCAGATTCGGCACCACAGGGATATAGTAGCCTTTGTTTCTATTCTCCCTCCTATCTGGCCATTCTTGTTACTTCTTCACCCACGTCTGCCCTTCACTCCCCGTTTTCCCTTACCCCTCCACCCATGAGAGAGGAAACTCGGTAATTAAAACAAAAAGTAACTGACTGGAAATATTTACTAGGATTTCATTAATGCCTTTGGAAATTTGAAGTTTGTAAAATTTAATCTTTTGAAAATATATAAACCCCAGAGTAATTTAGGTTTTCAAATCTCTTCTGAATAAAACTTACTAAAGAAGAATTTGTCTCTTTCAGGAAGTCAGTCTTCCAGGGGTTAATTTGTAAACAAATGTCTTCATGATATTTTGGGATACTTCTTAGACATCTTTGAAAAGCAGCTTAATGTTGCGTCTGTTAAGGACAAGATTTTTAAAGTAGTCCAGCAGCCAGTGGTCAGGGAAACAGCATCTCTTCATGTGGAAGTGTGGGAATGCTGGGAACTGCAGCGGCTTACTGGAAAGAAACATAAATAACATACGGGGCACCGGACTAAATTGTATGGAGTTTTTAAATACATATGAGAACTATTTCTTCAGTGTGCACAGTTGATTTTATTAGATGACATGTGTTTGCTTTGCAAGATAAGAGGAAGACAGTGTTTGCATAAGCATTTAGTGTTGTTGTTTGGAGTAGCATCAGGTCTTTTTAAATTTAATTTTATTTAATTATTTTATTTTATTTTATTTTTGAGACAGGGTCTCCCTTTAGTTCCAGCTGCCCTGGAGCTCACTATGTAGACTAGGCCGGACTTGAACTCACAGAAATCCGCCTGCCTCTGCCTCCTGAGTGCTGGGATTAAAGGCGTGCACCACTACACCTGGCCCAAGACAGTTCTTAGCCACCATGTGGGTGCTGAGAATCAAATCTGGGTCCTCTGCAAGAGCAGTTGGTGCTCTTAACCACTGAGCCATGTCTCCAGCCCCATCGGGTCTTTCTAAGATCCCCTGCTAAACCTACAGTGACTTCTCTAGATGGCAGTATGAGCATGGAATCAGCCTATCATATGACAAAACCAGGGAAGAGTCATAAGTATTCTCCAGGGTTTGTTTCTTGACCACAGCACTGGTAAGAGCAGAGCAGGTAAAAGTAAAGGAAGCCGATGCCTGCACTCTTTTGAGCAACTCAGACCCAGTCTGAATAGTGCTTCATAGCCAAGAGATGTTCCCAGGGGCTGCAAAGAGGTTTCTGACTGCCACATTGCTTGCGTCATTGCTGAAATAGGTTTTCACATACAGCTTAAGATTTATTAAGTAAATTACAAGCCATAGGAATGCAGACAGAATATTTCTTGTATACTCTGTTGAATCAGCTACATTAGCTGTACTGACTGGCATAATTCTGACTAGACCTTTCCTCCCTATGTTCTGCTGAGAAGATTTACTGTACCCTTGGAATGTCGTGGTGAACAGCCCTGGTGAAAGCTTTTCCCAATTAGGTAGCTGCCACCTTATCTAAAGCATACTTGTGTTCTGTGGTCATTTCCATTTCCTACATTATGTAACAAGCACTCCTATGTTATTTAACCATTTGTCCATGGAAGTACAGAAAGTTGGAGTAGAAGAATGTCTAAGATTCCTCTCATCATTTCAAATATGGCGAAACCTCTGCTTATACAGTTTGAAGAGAGTTGAAGTGCCTTGTTCCATATATTACACTTTAGTTGGAGGACCCAGAATGAGGATCCATCTCCTGACTCATGTCTTCGGCAGGCAGTACAGTGTTCTTTGTAATGGATTAACCATTGCAATAAAAATAACATCTGAATATAACCATTTCCTTTATTAGGTCTTTTGGCCAGAGTAATAAAAAACAGCCCTGGAGAGCTGGAGGGATGGCTCAGCCGTGAAGGGCTCTTGCTGCTCTTCCAGAAGACTGGTACAGTTCCTGGCAACAACACCGGGTGGCTCACAGCAACCTGTAGCTGAAGCCCCAGGGGCTCTGATGCTTTCTTCTGGCCCCCTCAGTCGCTTGCACACATGTATACACTCATACCGACGCACATGTACATATAAATAAAAATAAAGATAAGTTTTTAAAAAAATTGGTTACAATTAAATTAAGCTTAATTGTTTATTGATTTTTTTAACATTTTATTTATTATTTTTATTTTATGTGTACAAGTGTATGGACATAAGTGCACCTGTGTTGTGCATGTGGAGGTCAGAAGAAGGTGTCGGATACCCTGGAACTGGAGTTATGGACACTTCTTAGCTGTCATGTGGGTGTTGGGATTCAAACCTGGGTCCTCTGTAAGAGCAGCCAGTGCCCTTAATCCCTGAGTCATCTCTCCATCCTCCCCGTTTATTGATTTTTCCTGGTTTAGGTTTTTCCCATTCTGCCTTCAAACAATAAATGGTCAAAAGGCAGGTTATAAGAAAAAAGGGAAATTATAGTATTACATTCTCTATGCCGCATAATCAATAATTAAAGTCATGAAGAACTCATATCGTTTCAGCATTTTATTTCGTAATGTAGTAGTAAACCTCACATATAT
>VZQC01010664.1:198287-216604 GCA_009823505.1 Rhizomys pruinosus | reverse complement strand
ATTACTGTGGAAGATGTGTTTAGCATGTGTTTGTTTCCTCTCCCTGGGCTTGCGTGGGCTCTGACCATTCCCATTTCATAAATCTTGGGTGACAGGACAGGAACATTAGCAAAGATCTGGGTCTGGGGTGTGTTGTTTTGGAAAAATCAAATACTACTCTTAAAAGGGTGTATTTAAAATGGGGTGTGTGTGAAGGCAGGGTGGAGAGGTTGAAGAATTTTGTTATCATGGACAAAAGCTTTTGGTTCAAGTTCATGGCGGGACTTCCAAGGTCAAGGTATAGTGAACTTTCCTCCATGTGAGCCAATGTTTCCTATTATTATTGCTTGCAATTAGCTTTCAGTTTAAAGGATCAGGTGAGTGCCTTTTCCTGATTTAAGAAGAGGACGCAGATATTAAAGACCTTTAAGTCCAATTAACATTCCATGACTCTCTACCTCTCTGACTTCCCCTCTCCGGGGTGGACATACAATGGAGGAGAATTGTGGGTTCATGGAGGACTTGGCTAGAATCACATAAACCCAGAGATGAATTGTACCAGTAATCAGAAATGAGCAGCATTTGGAGACGTTTGATATAATCTAGAAAACTTTAGATACCCTTAATATGAACAAAACTCTTTCAGGTTTCAATGAACAACCCTGAAAATATGGTCTATAACTTCTTTTTTTAATTTATTATTTTTTATGTGTATGAATGTATTGCATGTACATTGGTGCACCCGTGTCGTGCAATGCTGTGGAGGTCAAAAGAGGGCGTTGGATTCCCCTGGAACTGGAGTTAAAGACAGTTCTTAGCCACCATGTGGGTGCTGGGAATTGAACCTGGGACCTCTGCAAGATCAGTCGGCACTCCTAACTGCTGAGCCATCTCTCTAGCCCCAGTCTATAACTTCTTACCAGAAGATATGCTCTGTATTTTGAGAAGTGATAGCAAGAGTTTATTTGTTACATTTATTATCTATCATTATCTATCTATCTATCTATCTATCTATCTATCTATCTATCTATCTATCTATCTATTTGTGTGGGGAGTGGCGCCCACACATGCCATGGCACACGTGTGGAGGCCAGAGGACAGGTCAAAGGAGTCAGTTCTCTCCTTTTACCACGTGGATCCTAGGGATTGAACTAGGTCATTAGGCTTGGCAGCAAGTGCCTTTACCCACTGAGTCACCTTGCCAGCCCAAGTAACAGAGTTTAAAATCTACAAAGCATAGCTTCCTTTCTTAGCATAAATATTTTAACTTTTTGAGTCTTAAACTCTAGAATATGGCAATTTCTGTGAATATTTTTACATTTTAATTATCTGGGTAGAATTTTATTATTATCTGTGATGTGTGTGTGTGTATGTGTGTGTGTGTGTGTGTGTGTGTTGTGTGTTGTGTATATGTGGTGAATGTGTGTATTCCTGTACCTGTGTGCAGGCAGGTGCATGTGAAGGCCAGAGGTCAACATCAGGTGTCTTCCACAGTTGCTTTCTACTTAATTTTTCGAGATGTCATGTCATGTCTCATTGAACCTCATCAGTTCAGGTATGTTGGCTGACAGTGAGCTCCAGCTGTCCACCTGCCACCCTTCAAGCACTGGTGTTACCAGCATGTACCACTGTACCCAGCCTTTATGTAGGTGCTGGGGATCTTTACCAGCCCCTGGAAAATTTTAGATATCCTTATCTTGAACAAACACTGTTTTAAGTTTCAGTGAACAAACTGTTTTTGAGACAAGATCTCATTATATAGCCCAGATTTCCTTATAAAGCCCAAGCTGGCAACAAATTCATGATCCTTCTGGCTCAGATTCCCTAGTATTAGGGCTGTAGGTATGAAGCTATACTCCCTGATTTTAAAGCAATGTTTCTTATGTGGGCACAGACGGGTGAAATTGAGGTATTCTATCTAGCATTGTCTTGCAAGTATTTTAATTTTTTTTTATTATTTATTTATTTATTTATTTTTGTATGTGTATGAATGTACTGTCTGCATGCAGGTCTGTGCACCCATGTCGTGCAATGCCGAGGAGGTCAGAAGAGGGTCTCGGATTCCCCTGGAACTGGAGTTCTCCTGGAATTGGAGTTACAGACGACAGGCGGTTCTTGAGCCGCCCTGTGGGTGCTGGGGATCGAACCCGGGGTCCTCTCAAGAGCGTCGGTGCTCTTAACGCTAGGCATCTCTCCAGCCGAATTAGCATGGCCCTACTTACCGTACAGTCTTGACAATAATTTGACTTCCAGGTAACTAAAAAAAAAAAAACAATCACTCTAAGACCGTGTGTGGTGGCAATTGTCTTTAATCCCAGGACTTTGGCGGCAGAGGCAGGCGGATCTTTGTGAGTTCATGCCAGCTCGTCTACGGAGTGGTTTCCAGGACAGCTGGGGCGACAGGGCGACCCTGTCTCAAAAAGGACCAAAAAACAAACAAAAAAATCACCTCTTTTTTTTTTTTTTTTTTTGCTTGTTTTTGAGGACAGCGTCTCCCTTTTGTCCCAGCTGGCCTGGAGCTTGCTCTGTAGACCAGGTGGCCTTGAACTCACCAGAGATCTGACTGTCTCTGCCACTTCTGCCTCCCAAGTACAAAGATTAAAGGCGTGCACCAAAAAAAAAAAAAATAATTTTTTTAAGAATTCAGTTAACAGCACTCAAGCAGCAGGGTCAGTAGATCTCTCTGAGATCAAGGCCAGCCTGGTCTACATAGTGACGAATTCCCAGCCAGCTGGGGCTAAAGACCATGTCAAACAGTTCAGTTTACATGACAAACTAGTATCCATTCTTAAAAATAAAATCAACTCAGAGCTACTGAGTCACAATCCTTCTGTATATAATGAGCCATTATAATTTATGTCAGTATATAGGTTTTATTTTTATTCATTCTGACTTTCAGAGTGTGTTTATCTTTTTGGAAAAAAAATTGTGAAACCTTAAACATACACAAAATTTAAAACATACAATAAAAGAGTACTGTAATGAGCCCGTGTACCCTCAGTGCAGATTTAACAACTGTTTACATTTGCAAATTTCATTTCCTCTGGATTCTTCTGAAGCATGTTCCAAACACCTGAGGTTTTCATCCATAAATAATTTGCATGTGACTCTAAGCAGTTAAATTAAAAATATATCTAGGGCTGGAGAGATGGCCTAGTGTCTAAGAGCGCTGATTCGCCTCTTACAGAGGACCCGGTTCGATTCCCCAGCACCCACATGGTGGCCGAGACCGTCTGAAACTCCAACTCAAAGAGAACTCCAGATCCAGGAGAACCCCAGTTCCAAGGGAACTGACACCCTCTTCTGGACCTCCGCGGCATTGCCACGACACGGGTGCACAAAAAAAAAAAAAAAAAAAAAAAAAAAAAAAAAAAAAAAAAAAAAAAAAAACAAAAAAAACAAATTAAAAATCTATCTATCTATATATATCACCACACTTTAAGAAATAGCAGTACATTATTATCTAATTTTAAGTTGGTATTCAAACTCTGCCTCAGACATATTTTGAGCAGATGAATGATTGCTTGAGGGCTCCAAAACCACGCACCTACATTGCATCTGACTGGTACGTCTCGAGAGTCTCCTTAATCTAGAGGAGTCCCTCTCGTGCTTGGATTTTTTTGTCCCATTGTCGTTTGTCGATTGAATTAGTTGTCTTTTTATCCTATAACTTCCCATGTTCTAGAATTAAGTGAGGCCGGGCATGGTGGTGCATGCCTTTAATCCCAGCACCCAGGAGGCAAAGACAGGCAGATCTTTGTGAGTTCAAGGCCAGCCTGGTCTACAGAACCAGCTCCAGGCCGGCTGGGACTAAAGGGAGACCCTGACTCAAAAAGACCAAAAAAAAAAAAAAAAAGAATTAAGTGAGAAAATTCTGATGTGTGTACGCATGCATGTGTGTTTCTGTCTCTCTGTCTGTCTGTCTGTCTAAGCACAGGCATCTCCCTTTGTAGACAGTCACAGCACTAAACTTGTGATCCTCCTGCCTTAGCTTTCAAAGTGCTGAGATTGTATATGTGAGCCACCACACCTGGTCTGTGGTATTCTTAATAGAACATTCTTTAAGATGGCTCAGTAGATAAAGGGACTTCCCTGGAAAGTCTGGTGACTTACTTCAGTCCTCAGAACATAGGAAAATGGTGGGAGAACATAACTGACTCTACAGAGTTGTGCTCTGACCACCACATTTTCGTGGAGAACTGGAACCCACCACCACATCATGCATATGGATATACACACACACATATACACACAGTAAAAAAAGATCATTCTTTTGTCCTCTGTGTTTTCTATAAGGAAAGACAACATTTTTTTTTTTTTTTTTTTTTTGGTCTTTTTTTTGAGGGACCGGGCCTCCCTGTAGCTCTGGCTGTCCTGGAACTCACTCTGTAGACCAGGTGGCCAGTGAACTCACAAAGATCCGCCTGCCTCTGCCTCCCAAGTGTTAGGATTAAAGGCGTTGCGCCACACGCCCGGCAACAACATACTTTTAATTTTAACTATCTTGAACTTAATATACATATGCTTAACACATTGCATTTTATTTATTATTTCCTATCTCTGGATATTGCTAAACTATCTAAACACACTTGAGTCTAACTGACAAAAAGGCATAATTATTTCAGTAAAGCTTCGGGAATTTTGCCAGTGGGAGGGAACTTTAATGACCTCTGTTCTCTGAGGTTGAATCTGCTCTCTGTTCCTTCACCCCAGGCCACAAGTAGTTATCTCATTGGAAACAGCAGCCAACGTCCTTGGAATAGTTCTAAAGAATGTGTTAATGTCCTGTATACCAAGACAGTATGAAAGGGAATAGACACAAAAAACTTAAAAAAAAATTCCGATATTGATGCTTTTGTTTTGGACTGAGTCCTCAAAGGTTCTGAGAATTCCTAATATAGAACAATGTAGACTTATTTGATCTGAGATGATAAAGCTCCTTAAGTGTGGTCATTGCTGTTGATTGTGATTACAGATCGATTCTTTTTGGGTAGCCTCATCTGGAGTTATTTTATTGACAGAGCTTCGACTTCAGTATAACTAGGCCTAACAGAAGGGAGTGGTAGCCTGAGGCTAGAGTTCTTTCTTTGACAGGAAAGGACCCCGTGACTTCCTTTCCTTTCCTCTTCTCCTCCCATCCTGCATTCTGTATTCACATAATCTCCCAGCACTCTTCATTTCCTTTGCCTCTTCTTCACATCATTCATATCTTTTTTTTGTTTGTTTGTTTGTTTTCTTTCCTCATTGGACTTCTTTCTTTTAAATATCTTCTGAAAGTGATAAAGTAAAAAGTCAAAACAGAATGCAAAAAGACAATCAAAGAAGAAACTGTGCAGCATTGTGCCCCCCCTCCCCCCNGGGGGGAGGGGGGGCGGCACATGCTGACAGTTTCTTCTTTGTTGTCTTTTTGCATTCTGTTTTGACTTTTTTACTTTACACTTTCAGAAGCAGATTAAAGAAAAGAAAAGATCCAATGGGAAAGAAAAAAACAAACAAACAAAAAAAGATATGAATGATGTGAAGAAGAGGCAAAGGAAATGAAGAGTGCTGGGAGATTATGGGAATACAGAATGCAGATGGAAGACACAGAGGGAAAGGAAAGGAAGTCCCAGGTCTTTCCTGTCAAAGAAAGAACTCTAGCCTCAGGCTACCACTCCCTTCTGTTAGGCCTAGTTATACTGAAGTCGAAGCTCTGTCAATAAAATAACTCCAGATGAGGCTACCCAAAAAGAATCGATCTGTAATCACAATCAACAGCAATGACCACACTTAAGGAGCTTTATCATCTCAGATCAAATAAGTCTACATTGTTCTATATTAGGAATTCTCAGAACCTTTGAGGACTCAGTCCAAAACTAAAGCATCAATATCGGAATTTTTTTTTAAGTTTTTGTGCTATTCCCTTCAATACTGCTTGTCTACAGGAACTTAACAACATTCTTTAGACTATCCAAGGAATTTGGCTGCTGTTTCCTGAGATAACGACTTGTGGCTGGGTTAGAAGGAACAGAGAGCAGATTCAACCTCAGAGAACAGAGGTCATTAAAGTTCCCTCCCACTGGCAAAATTCCCGAAGCTTTACTGAAATAATTATGCCTTTTTGTCAGTTAGACTCAAGTGTGTTTAGATAGTTTAGCAATATCAGAATAGGAAATAATAATAAATGCAATGGTAAGCATATGTATATTAAGTTCAAGATAGTTAAAATTAAAAGTATTTGTTGCTGGGCAGTGTGGCACAAACGCTAATATAATCCTAACACTTGGGAGGCAAGAGGTCGGGGATCTTTGTGAGTTCAATGGCCACCTGGTCTACAGAGTGAGTTCCAGGACAGCCAGAGCTTCAACAGGGAGAGCCCGTCCCTCAAAAAAAAAGACCAAAAAAAACAAAAAAAAAAAATTATGTCTATTCTGTCTTATAGAAAAGACAACCCCAAGAGGACAAAAGAAATGATCTTTTTTACGTGTGTGTATATGTGGTGGTGTGTATATCCATATGCATGATGTGGTGGTGGGTTCCAGTTCTCCACGAAAATGTGGTGGTCAGAGCACAACTCTGTAGAGTCAGTTATGTTCTCCCACCATTTTCCTATGTTCTGAGGACTGAAGTAAGTCACCAGACTTTCCAGGGAAGTCCCCGTTATCTACTGAGCCATCTTACATAAACCTCTGGCTTTCTTTTTTAAAAAGAAAAAGACCCAGGTGTGGTGGCTCACATATACAATCTCAGCACTTTGAAAGCTAAGGCAGGAGGATCACAAGTTTAGTGCTGTGCTGGTCTACAAAGTGAGATGCTGTCTTAGACAGACAGACAGAGAGACAGAAACACCCATGCATGCGCACACACATCAGAGATGTTCTCACTTAATTCTTTTTTTTTTTTTTTTTGGTCTGTTTTGAGTCAGTGGTCTCCCCTTTAGTCCCAGCCGGCCTGGAGCTGTTCTGTAAGACCAGGCTGGCCTTTGAACTCACAAAGATCGTGCCTGTTCTTTAGCCTCCTGGTGCTGGGATTAAAGCTGCACCACCATGCGCGGCCGCTCACTTAATTCTAGAACATGGGAAGTTATAGGATAAAAAGACAACTAATTCAATCGACAAACGACAATGGGACAAAAAAATCCAAGCACGAGAGGGACTCCTCTAGATTAAGGAGACTCTCGAGACGTACCAGTCAGATGCAATGTAGGTGCGTGGTTTTGGAGCCCTCAAGCAATCATTCATCTGCTCAAAATATGTCTGAGGCAGAGTTTGAATACCAACTTAAAATTAGATAATAATGTACTGCTATTTCTTAAAGTGTGGTGTGATTATATAGATAGATAGATTTTAAATTTGTTTTTTTTTTTTTTTTTATTTTTTTATGATTCTTCTTAAGTTTTTTTTTTTTGTGCACCCGTGTCGTGGCAACTGCGCGGAGGTCCAGAAGAGGTGTTGTCAGCGGATGGGGTCTCCTGGACATGGCAGTTCTCCGTGATTGAGAGTTTCAGACGGTTTCTCGGCCACCATGTGGGTGCTGGGGATTCGACCCGGGTCCTCTGTAAGAGCGAATCAGCGCTTCTTAACACTAGGCCATCTCTCCACCCTAGATATATTTTTTTATAACTGCTTAGAGTCCACATGCAAATTATTTATGGATGAAAACCTCAGGTGTTTGGAACATGCTTCAGAAGAATCCAGAGGAAATGAAATTTGCAAATGTAAACAGTTGTTAAATCTGCACTGAGGGTACACGGGCTCATTACAGTACTCTTTTATTGTATGTTTTAAATTTGTTGTTAAGGTTCAATGTTTTTTAATTTTATTTATTAGGTTTAATACTTCATGCAGCGGACCTTGTTTCCAATCCGGAGGTCAGAGAGGTCCGTCCTAACTATTTCTGAATGGAGTTAGATGTCTACCGAGTGTCTTGAAAACCATCCTAGAGCACGTACTAACCGCCGTGCCTCAGCCGTTCAATTCCAAGATAAATTAAAAATAAAGAATAATAACCATATATACTGACTAAATTATAATGGCTCTTATATACAGAAGGATTGTTGACTCAGTAGCTTGAGTTTGATTTTATTTTTTGTAAGAATGGGATACTAGTTGTCATGTAAACTGAACTTTTTGACATGGTCTTTTAAGCCCCAGTGGCTGGGAATTCGTCACTTGTAGCCCCGGCTGGCCGCTGATCCCGAGAGATCTACTGCCTCTGCTCGCTTAGTGCTGTTAAACGTTTGAATTCTTAAAAAATTATTTTTTTTGTTTGGTTCCGCCTTTAATCCCTGACTCTGGAGGAAAGGCAGGCAGTCATCTCTGTGAGTTCAAGGACACCTGGTCTCAGAGCAAGCTCCAGGCCAGCTGGGACAAAAGGGAGGACCGCTTCCTCAAAAAACAAGCAAAAAAAAAAAAAAAAAAAGAGTGATTTTTTTGTGTTTTTTGGTCCTTTTTGAGACAGGGTCCCCTGTTGCCCCAGCTGTCCTGGAAACACTCTAGTAGACGGTTGGCCATGAACTACCAAAGATCCGCCTGCCTCTGCCTCCCAAATACCTAGGGATTTTAAAGACGGATTGCCCCACCACCACCGGCTTAGAGTGAGCTGATTTTTTTTTTATAGTACTGGAGCCAAATGTATTGTCAAGACTTGTACGGTAAGTAGGGCCATGCTAATTGGCTGGAGAGAGCCTACGCGTTTTTTTAAGAGCACCGACGCTCTTGAGAAGGACCCGGGTTCTGATCCCCAGCACCCACAGGGCGGCTCAAGAACCGCCTGTCGTGTGTGTGTGTGTGTGTGTGTGTGTGTGTGTGTGTGTGTGTTGGCATCCCCCCCACATGCACGCGTGGACTAAGATTTATAGCTGTCTGTTGTTATAAACACAGTCTTCAAGAGTAAAATAAGTTTTATTCTGTCATTAAAATGCATTTCTTCCCATGGAACTGCTTTTCTTAGATCATTTTGAGAGATAAACACCTCTTTCTTGGAGATTATCAACCCACTTACAAGTGCCTAGTGGTTCACAATTATTTTGTTCAAATAGCCAGATCTTTATTTCAAACAAAGAACATGGTGCAAAGGAAGAGGAAATGGAATCAATTTGTTTCTATGTTTATTTGGGGAAAAAAAGAGGAAGGAAAAAAGAACAATAAGGGTACTATGTCTACTAGCAAAATTTGTGGTTTTTTTTTTTTTTCTTTTCTTTTCTGTCCTGGGATATAAAATCGTGAGCATGAAGGAAGAATTTAAAGGAACAGGGACTAGCATCCCGGGATGAATGAACAAAAGAGCCAGGGCCTTGGAGACCGACACTGAGACAAGGGGAAAGTCTAGAGTTGAGGATGTTTTCAGCCTCTCGGGGGAGGGGGGCAGCCCTGGAAAGAGAGAAGGTCTGGGAGCATTTGCTGGGAAGGTGTTTGATGATGGGTGTTGGGACATGTAAAGAAGTGAGGCTTATTTGCAGAGACAGAAGAGTCTGAGGAGGGTTTAGGGCTAAGATGAACTGTTTGTTAAGTAGAAGGGCTTGTTTGCACAGGTGCACTTAGAAGACCAAAGTCTTAATAAAGAACAGTGCTTAGGAACAAAGGCTGATAGGCTACCTTTGGATTTATTTCTGAAAGGTAGTCCTTAAAGTTTCTAATTAGCCCACTCTTCCTTATGTTTTGATGTGATTAATAGAAAAAAGGGGTCAGGTTCTACATCCATTGTTCTTTGTTATAAAACTTAGACCCTGTGATTGAAATAGATTCCCTTTCAATCCTCTAAAAGCATCCCCTCAGGCCCCATCAACTGCCAATGATCACCATAGAATTGCCCCCACAGAACTCCTGTGAGGGATGACACTGCTTCTGAGGGACTTCTAAGCCAGGCCTGAATTCAATTACATGTCATCAGTACAGGCTTTATTCCTAGCAGTGCTGTATCATAGACATCAGTGCTGACAGAGTCAGGCCTGTGGACCACCAGTGTGCTGGAGAGCTCTGAATGCCAGGCATCAACCACTGCCTACCACAAAATAACACACTAAGAGGAGCCTCCCAGCTCCAGAGCCTTAGCAGGACTGCAGTGTAGACTGGAGTGTAGACATGCTGACCTACATCTTACATTAAAATTTGTTTTTCCTAAAGTTATTTCTTTTCCCCAACTCCGTGATGTGGCTTCCACTTTTCTATCAGTTGCCTTTGCTATGTGGCTGTGATTAGTTCCTGCCATTCTGGGTGAACCTCACTAGTGTCTGCATATGGCAATGTAAAAACACAAGTAAATTTTGTGTATTATGGGAATCCCCCGAAGCCACTTGGCCAAACCAGCTAGATGATTACACTGTGTCGTCTGGATTTTAAATCCTCTTCTCTAACACAGCAAGCACTTCATTTTCCAAAACTTCGCTCTCTGAGCACATTTCCATTATTTTGAAATAAAGACCCATGCAGCTTTGGTGATGGCGGTGTTGTAACTTCATTGTTGGGCAGTTAGAGTTTGAACAAGATAAGCTCCATTTTGTAATCATCTGGTATGAATGGAACTGGAACTGAAACTAATGCCAGAGTAATAACAAAGGGAAGAGACTCTCTGAAGGAATGTGTGACCATGATCCCTAACAGTGGCTTTTGAAATAAAAATGCTGTGATTTCTGTAGCATCTTTTCGTGGACTACTTCCTGACTTTCTGATATTTTCTGATTGATAATGAGGTGAATGTATGTTTTAGGTGGTAAAACAACACGAGAATGGGAAGGATTAAATTTATGGATTGGAAAGTAAACACAAATGCTTCATCACACATCAGCGTCTTTCCTGTTTAGACTTCCCTGCAGTTGTCCTTTCTCTCAGATGGGCACCAGATGCATTCTTTGCTTCTTTCCGACCTTGTATGGTTATAGCAAACAATGCATGGAGCTATCACATCTTTGGGGTCTGTTTTGCTTCCCCAAGAACAGAATGCAGGGATCTCATCATTTCACTGAGGCCTCTTGTCTAGTCACATAAAATGTACAGGAAACCCTAAATAAACACAGCATCGTGGAACATAAAGAGTGGCTGTAAATCCAAGAGCCTTCTTCACCTCCTTTCTTAGACATGTTAACACAGACTCTCCCTCTACCTCCCTCCTTTCTCTACTTTTATTGCCTTGGCAAGGCCTCTTTGAGAGTTTTTCCTTTAACTCCCACTATCCTAACTCTGCCTTTTCTTTCCTTCAACTCAACTGCAGTTTCTGATGCTTTCTGCCTGCCACCACATCCCCATTGTCTGGGGAATTCAGTGAAACATTCCCTCTTGGTCTCCACCCCCTCGCCTATACCCTAGTCCTTATTCTAAGTGTGTTACTGGTTACTGGCCTGCAATTCCTGTTTCCTATTTGTGGTCCTTCATTCATGTCGTCGTCATTCCTCTAGTGAAGAGTATCCCAGAAGCAAAAAGAAGAGCACTATCTGCATCTATTGGTGTCACTCAGGGCATCAAAAAGACCACCTCTCTGGCTGACTCCCTTTGGAGTTGAATTGATATGCAGGGTTATGTGATAACAAGTTTAGAAAAGTATGCCTGTATTCAGTTATAGCAGGCAAACTAAACTTCAAGAAAGATAAATGAATCCATGTGTGCCTGACGATAATCTTTAAAAAAATAATATATTAGTTACTTTTCTCATGGCTGTGACAAAATACTTGACAAGAAGCAATGTAAGGGAGCAAAGGTTTCTTTTGGCTTGCAGTTTGTAGGAACACAGTCCATATGGCAAGCATGATGGCTGGAGAGGGAGGGAGGTGCTGTCAGGAAGCAGACAGTGAACAGGAAGTGGGGCCCTTCTCACAGTGATCCACTTCTTCCAGTGAGGTTCTACCTCCTAAAAGTTCTGTAATCATCACAAAGATACTATCTGGAGACCAAGTGTTCAAACACATGAGCCTATGGGAGTATTGCTCATCAAACCATAACAAGGAACAACACTTTGACAAGTGCCAGAAAGTGGAACGAACCTCAAAATGGCCACCAAATATGAACATCCTTTAAAATCTCCAGCTTGTGGTCCATCTATCCAAATCATCAGGAACTTTTCTCTACAAAACTATGGTTGAATCATGTTACATGGCTGGTCTTTAGATGTGAGTTATTATTCATAAATGTCCTGTGTGTTTCTTCACTAGAAACTGTAGAGTTGATCTTAGTTCAGCTTTTATTTTTATGGAGCATTTTCATCAAAAAGTCTTCATTTTAAAAGCTGTCTGGTTGGTCAAAAAAATTACAACATAAATATTATGGATGGAGAGAGAGAGAGAGAGAGAGAGAGAGAGAGAGAGAGAGAGAGAGAAATTCATGGTTATGGTATGGTGGCATCCTGGGGGTAGCAGGGAANTGTCTGGTTGGTCAAAAAAATTACAACATAAATATATTAGATGGAGAGAGAGAGAGAGAGAGAGAGAGAGAGAGAGAGAGAGAGAGGTACCAATGGGGTTATGGTATGGTGGCATCCTGGGGGTAGCAGGGAATTCTTGGTTATTCAACACTCTATACTTGTATTAGCCTAAATAAAGAAGGAGCAGAGCTTGGTAATATTCATTCAGGTGATTAAGTAGTATTTGCAACTGTGAACAGGTTCAAATGTATTGGTACATTTTATCATCTAAAATGACATCCATATTGAAACACCACTGAGTTAAAAGTTAAATTCTTACGTATTCATTTTGTCTCCAGGTTCTGTGTTATTGCAGTAGATATTTAAAATACAGAGCTTGGGGCTTGAGAGATGGCTCACTGGTTAAGTGCACCAGCTGCTCTTGCAGAGGACCCGGGTTTGATTTCTAGTACCCACATAGTAGCTGACAACCATCCCAGGGGATCCAACACCCTCTTCTGACCTCGGTGGGCATTGCATGACATGGGTGTCCCCACCTACATATAAAATAAAGATAAATAAAATACTTAAAAAATAGAATGCAGAGTTTGGCCTCAGCACTTAGATTTTGATTTCTATTTAGTCACATCTGCTCTGACCTGCTTTCTACACTGTTGTGTCTACACCTGTGGAAATGACTTAAGTATTTGGCTTAGTTCTGTTTCCCATTTTGTGTCTATTACTTCCAAACCAAAGTCTTTCCTATCAACTCATATTCTTTTATGTCTATTATTTTGTCTCTGTTTATATACCTTTTTGTCCTGATCTAAGATATTCTAAAAACTGAAAAAAATTGATGCCCAATGTAGACTACTCTTAAGGTAAGCATATGTAGGCTTGGGCCTGGAAACATATCTGCTGGTGGAAGTGGAAGTTTGATAATAGAGAAATGCATGACGATTTTATATACTTCATCAAACAGTAAATGCCTCTCTAGACTGTTAAGAATGATGATATAGAAAATAACTTGTTTTTCTTACATGACTTTTGTTCTTAATTCTAAAACTGGATTGTTGGCTGTACAAGTGGGCTGGCTTCATATGGGCTTGGAATTTGGATTATACTCTTAGATCTACAAATTTTACAAGTGAATGTACTCTGCTACAATTACATAACATCCATTACAGTCCTCTTCCTTCAATGGAATTTAGCTTCATTGTAATTTCTTTCTACAAGAATCTTCATGAGACTATCATTCTCTAGGCTGGTTCCCCTCTGTGTTCTTTGACTGATCTGTCAATCATTCCTCAATGAAATCATGCATAGTGATCATTTACTCATAGGTGTGTCATTATCTTTGAAATGTAAGCTTTGTAAAGGCAGGAAATGGTATCCTGACATTTTCTGAACAAGTTATATTTGGCTCAAACATTGGGCAAGAGCTAAGGGAAAAGTAAGATTCTAATCAGGCTGAGCGTGGTGGTGCACACCTTTAATCCTAGCACGTGGGAAGCAGGGGCAGGCGGATCTCTGTGAGTTCAAGGCCTATCTAGTCCATAGTGAGCTCCAGGCCAACTGGGACTAAAGGCAGATCCTGTCTCAAAAAGAAAAAAAAAAAAAAAAAGATTCTAATCAGGTTAAAAATAAGGCATTTACCATAAATTATATTCTAATATTTCATGCCCAGTGTTCTTTTCTGATCGTCAAAATAATCAAAATACATCAAATATAGATTGATGTGGGAGACATAAATTAAAGAGATACCAAGTAATATTTCCACCCCAGATAAAATCATTAGCAATTTCTGATGTGATTTTTTTTTTTTTGTAGTCTATTGGTTGCTTCTGTTGCAACAATAAGCATTGGCAGTAGAAAAAAATAATGTTTTGTTGGGGGGCTGGGGATAAAATAGTGGAGATGTTGAGAATCGATCAGATTCGGAATATGGGTAAATGACAATGCTGATAGGACTTGTTGATAGATGCAATGAGAGAGAATTGTAAGTGACAGGGGAGATCACGACAACTCCCAGATTTGGGGCCTGGGCAGTATCATGCGAGAAAACTACTAGCAGTTCATTTATGATTTATTATTATATCCATAGATTAGACAATCTCTCAGCCTTCATCAGGGAAGCTTCTTTTTGTAGTAGATGGCAATTAACGCAGAGAACCGCAACATGTAGATGTGGAATGCTCAGCCCCTAAGTCACACCCATACCACACCTCCTCCTCCCAAGGCTCAGGTATTATTGTGAAGGAGCGGAGGATAAGACCGCAAGGACCAGAGATGGCTCTGACGGATAACTACACTGAAATAGGTTTTGAGGCAGAACGAGGCAGTTGCACATATGAACTCCCGGAAGTTGTGAGCTCATGCATTTGACCCTGCAAGATTGAGCCAGACAAGATCCCAGCACAGAGTGGAGGAGGTGGTCAAAGAGTTCCACCATGGCTCAGGAGATACTGGGAATTGATAGCTGCTGGAAGGGTCCCTTTTCTTTAAGATGTGGCTCCTGGTAAGTCAGCCACACCCCAGTGGATGGCCACAGACACAGGAGTATATGAGTGGCACAAATCAGAGTCAATAGGTTTTTTAAAAAGAGAAAAAGAGGACATGAAGTTGGGGAGGGGATAGGAAGGTGGAGGTGGAACTGGGATGAGTTTGGAGGTAAATATGAGCCAAATTGTGCGAAAGTTTCAAAGAATTAATAAAACATTTCAAGAAGAAAACGACTAACTTTGTACATTATATGCATCTATAATCAATGTTTATGGATATCAAGGAAGCTACACTCATTGTAAATGTTTTTTTTTTTTTTTTTTTTTTTTTTGGGGTCGTTTTGAGACAGGGTCTTCCTGTAGCCCCGCTTGCCTGGAACGCATGTGTAGACCAGGCTGGCCTTAACTCACAAAAGAATCCGCTGCCTCTCCGCCTCTGCCTCACAAGTGCTAGGATTTAAAGGAGTGCGCCACCACAACCACGTAAATGGTTTTTTAAATTACATGTAAGAATTATTATTTTAATTTTATTATTTATTTTATGTTATGTGTATGAATGTACTGTGCATCCAGGTCTGTGCAACCTGTGTCGTGCAATGCAGGCGGAGGTTAAAAGAAAGGCAGGGTTCCCCTGGAACTGGAGTTCTCCTGGAATTGGAGTTATGGACGGTTTTTCAGCTGCCTGTTGGGTGCTGGGGACCGAACCCCTGGTCCTCTGCGAAGAGAAGTCGGCATACTTAACCGCTAGGCCATCTCGCCCGCCCGATGAAATGTATTTCTTCTTAGTATAAAATATACTTCAAATAGACTGTTAAATGGTTGCATACCATTCACCCACGTGATGGTCTGTAGCTTTTCCTCATATCATTAGGCATTTAGGGTGTCTTTTCTGTTATACTAAGTAATACTGCAAGGTCCTCAGGATCTATCTCTTTCCTTATTTTCTCAATCCCAAAATAAATTGGGAGAACTGGACAAAGCTTACTGTAATTACAAAATGGAGCACTGAGCCAGAACTGAAGTGTATTTAGAAAAAGACGAAGATCAGGTTTTGCCTTACTTTCAGTCCTCCGAAGGAACATGGTGAGACATTTCTTAAGCCAGGTGATTGCTGCTTTCAAGGTCAGGTAATGGATAGATACCAACAGAGACAAGAGGAGAGGGGACATTGGCCTTGAGGACTTGGGAAGAACCAACCAGGACGGCCAAATCCCAGCCAGGGACAAAATCTAATACAGAACCTCAATGTTTTCCCCGGCTTTAGTTTTTTTTTTTTTTTTTTTTTTGTTTTTTTTTTTTTTTTTTTTTTTTGTTTTTTTTTTTTTTTTTTTGGTCTTTTTTTGAGACAAGGGACTCCCTTTAGTTCCTAGCTGGGGCTTGAGCTCTCTCTCTCTATAGACCAGTCTGGGCTTAAACTCAGAGATCCCCTTGCCCCTGACTTCCCCGAGTGCTGGGATTAAAGGCTCCACCACGGCCGGCCAGGCTTAGTTTTTGATATGTGTATACTTGTCCAAGTAGGCTTTTTTTTTTTTTTTTTTGGTTTTTGTTTTTTGTTTTTGAGACAAGGTCTCCTGTAGCCGCCCCCAGCTGGCCGGGAACTCACGCTGTAGACCAGGCCGGCCTTTGAACCTCACGAGATCTGCCTGCTTCTTTGCCTCCCAAGTGCTAGGATTAAAGGCGTGCAACTACCACACGCCTGGCCAATAGGGCTTTTAAGGCTAGGAACCCAGGTGGGATTCCCTGGGGAAGGCTGAAGTTCTGTGGGTGCTCAACCACCACCAGGAATTAAGCTTTCAGACTTTCCTAGCCCTAGCCTGTGGATAGGAAGCAGTTCATGCTTAGCCACCAGATTTTGCCCAGGAAACTTGAAGCTAAGTAAGTAAAGACTGTGAACTCTTCTATCTGTGGCATGAAGAAAGGTGTGATTAAAAGTAAAAGCATGCTGAAAGCCGGGTGTGTGGTGGGCACATGCCTTTTAATCCAGCACTTGGAGCAGAACAGGTGGATCTTTGTGAGTTCAAGGACACCTGAGTCGACAGCTGGGGCTACAGAGAGAACCTGGCTCAAAAAGACCAAAAAAAAAAAAGTAAAAGCATTCTGGGCATGGTGGCCTTTAATCTCAGCACTCTGGAGGCAAAGGAAAGCAGAGGCAGACAGATCTCTGTCAACCAGGTCTACATAGCAAGTTCCAGGACAGCTGTGGCTACAGAGAGACCTTGTCTCAAAAAGACCAAAAATAATAAATAAATAATAAATAAATAAATAAATAAATAATAAATAAAAACTTCACTGAGGGTTTCATTTTTTCCTATAGAACAATGGGAATCGGGATCGGATATATGATAAAATTTCCAGACTTAACCCTTTTCTTTTTTTTTTTTTTGGTCTTTTTGAGACAGGGTCTCCCTTTTAGTCCCAGCTGGCCTGGAGCTTCCTATGTAGACCAGGCTGGACTTGAATTCCAAGAGATCCACCTGCCTCTGCCTCCCAACTGTTGGGATTAAAGGCGTGCGCCACCACACCAAACCCTTTTCATTAATGTATTATAGGTAACATATGTTATGAAACTAATCACTAACCATAAGTGATACTCTTCATTACTCTTCATGTACAGACCAGAGATGAAATTAGGGTCTGAGGTTCTGAGGGCCAGAGGACAGTCTTCGCCTTGCATGTATTCCCTGAAATTTTTTTGTTGTTGTTCTTTTTGAGGCAGGGTCTCCCTGTAGCCCCAGCTGGCCTGGACACACTGTGTAGGCCAGGCTGGCCTTGAACTCACACAGATCCACCTACCTCTGCCTCCTGAGTGTTGGGATTAAAGGCATGTGCTACCTCACCCAGTTTGTAGTGGTAGTTTAAATTCATAGACCTTTTCATCGACTAAAACTTTAAGTTAATAAACTTAAATTTTGTATCCAAATATATACTTATTTTTAAAAATTTGGGAAAAAAACACATTCATGGAAGCTAAAGTCCTAATCTGTTCCTTTATTGATGTGTGGGTTCTGATAAGGGAGACGAGAAGGAACAAAGTATTTCTGCTAGAGGAGGGTCTCAATACCAATCATAAACATTGTGTGCTTGGGATGCCAAAGAGTTTGAAGAGCAGAAGAGTTTAGGATTTTTGGATATGCTACCATGACTGTGTGGCGACAGTCTTGGGACACCCTTTGGTCCTTTGGTCAGTTGTCCTGTGCTGCTTTCTGATGAATGCAGGAGCTTGTAGTCTTCCTCCCCAGGAGCCAACTCCATCCTTTAACCACATGTTCTTGACTAGTGTCTAACATAAAATTGCCTTTCTCCACCAAGATGTGAATTTTGTTACTGCAAGACCGTTTCTGAGCCGGTAATGATTCTAGCAGAGACATCTATAGGAAAGGGTTTTGAATGGCCCTTTAAGCACCTGTTAGATACTGAGGAAGCAGGTGGTTCTCCAGGGACTGGAACACACAAGAGAATTTTTTTTTTTATTGATGCTTTGTGTATTTCATACATCATTTTCCAATTCAGTTCAGACATATATCCCGT
>VZQC01010664.1:172529-197024 GCA_009823505.1 Rhizomys pruinosus | reverse complement strand
GACAAAAAGTTTTCATATCTATCTATATCCCCCTTTTTTATTTTAGGTGAGAATTTTTTCTTTAATGTACCAGCTTGATCATGCACTATTGCTTAGTTAGAGATTTGTTTCTGTTAAATATTGTCGTTGCCATCCTAGTTATTTTTGTTTTGTTCAAATTAATAAATAAAGCTCTGAAGCAGAGTGTGGAGGCATATACCTTTAAATGTTTTTTTAATTATTTTTTTCTTTCTTTTTTTTTTTTTATGTGTATGAGTGTACTGTCTGCATGTAGGTTGGTGTACCCGTGTCGTGCAATGCCTCAGAGGTAAGAAGAGGGTGTCAGATTCCCCTGGAACTGGAGTTAAATACGGTTCTTAGCTGCCATGTGGGTGCTGGGAATCGAACCTGGGTCCTCTGCAAGAGCAGTTGGCGCGGGGGCATATACCTTTAATCCCAGTTCTGAGGAGGCAAAAGCAGGCAGATCTCATTGAGATTGAAGCCATCCTGGTCTACATAATAAGTTCCAGGCCAGCTAGGGGTATAGAGAGATCCCTTCTCTCTCTCTCTCTCTCTCTCTCTCTCTCTCTCTCTCACACACACACACTATCTGATCATTATGGTCCCTTCTGGTATATATTTATCAGGTTGTTGGGAAAGCAGACTATTCATTGCATTAAGTCAAACTGCAAGGTTATTTGTTCAGATGTAGCTTGACATCAGTTGTTCTTGCAAAATCTTTTCATTTTAAACTAAAACTTTCTTTTTTTCCCCTTTACAGTGTCCAGTAATATGGCAGAATATAGTTATGAGCAAAAGCAGCTGGAATTACAAAATGGTAGCTTAGAGGAAGGATTTGTGGTGACCTCCCTGGAGAACGAACCCCAAAATATGATGGAGAGACTGAGCCCAAGGAAATATTCTTCCAGTCTAAAGTTTAAAGCCAACGGGGACTATTCTGGCTCTTATTTAACCCTCTCACAACCCGTGTCTACCAGGAGGAGCCCCTCTCCTTTGGGCACCAATGTCAGAAGCAGCCCCTCCTTGGTCAAAATCCAGGGAAGCAAGCAGTTCTGCAGCGACGGAACTGACAGAAATGTTTCCACAAAACCTCCCACTCCTCTGCTCAGCTCTGCAGCCTCTCTTGGTGGATACCCACTTGGGAGAGCAGATTTTGATCACTACACCAGTCGGGACTGTGAAAGGTCCTTGAGGCTCTCAGAGAAGCCTCCCTATTCCAAATACAGCTCTAGGAATAAATCACATGATAATGTCTACTTTCTCAGAGGACTGGAAGGACTGAAAGCCTCTGGCTCCCTCCTGACCATGTGGAATGGAGGTTCCTTGAGTGAGGCTGGTGCCTCGCCCATCAGCAGATCAGGGGCTGCAAGCATGCCTTCAAGCCCAAAGCAAACGAGGAAGATGAACCTTCAGGAGAACTTGGCACTTCAGCCCAAGTTAACCAGGCACAAGGAGCCAGCTTCTGAAAACATCAGTGTGAGAACTAGGAAGTATTCCGGGAACAGCCTGAGCCACATGGGAGCATACAGCCGATCACTTCCCAGATTGTATAAAGCCACGGAAAATCAGATGGCGCCTCTCAGCCTGCCTCCAAGAAACTCGCTGGGCAATTCCAAACGAGGTCGGCTGGGGGACAAGGATCTACCTCATAGCATAGTGGATAATGACAATTACCTTAACTTTTCCTCTCTAAGCTCAGGAGCTTCACCCTACAAAGCCTCTATGTCCGAGGGCAATCCATACGTAAGTTCCACCCTCAGCGTCCCCGCTAGCCCTCGAATGGCTCGGAAGATGCTCCTGGCCTCCACCTCCTCTGATGACTTTGACAGGGCTTCATACTCAGGGACCAGCCCAAGTCATTCATTCACTGCTGGAGAACCAGACAGAATGCTTGTGTCCAGGAGGAACTTCTCATGTGGATCTGTGGAACTCGATGATTCTGATTTAGACAGCCTCAGACAGGCCTCAGGAACTCCCCAACCTGCCCTCCGAGAACGCAAAAGCAGCATCAGCTCCATTTCAGGACGCGATGACTTGATGGACTATCATCGGCGGCAGAGGGAGGAGAGACTCAGGGAGCAGGAGATGGAGCGATTGGTAATCTTCTCTTTTGATCTCACTGTGCCCTGACTGGCATCTACAGGGTTGGAGACAGACTCCAAGGGTGGGGTGTGGAATATCCATAGGGACAGCCACTGTTGTCACCTCCGGGTCTTGTTCTACTATTATTAGCCGCTGTGGGGCAATTTGAAGTTTCAGAAACTCTCCAGAACCTCCTGTTAATTTAGTTCTGCAGAGTTGTAGAAATTCTTTTCTTTTCTCCCACTTCTCTTTTTCTCTCTCTCTTTCCCTTCCTCCCCCTCCCTTCTTTCCTTCCCCCTCTCTGTCTCTCTCTCTTTCCTTTCCTTTCCTCTTTCCTCTTTCCTTCCTTCCCTTCTTTCTTTCTTTTCTTTCTTTCTTTCTTTCTTTCTTTCTTTCTTTCTTTCTTTCTTTCTTTCTTTCTTTCTTTCTTTTTCTTTCTTTTCTTTCAGAGATATTGACCAAGAACTTGTCACCATTAGGAGAATGTTGTACATTAGAACTCACCCTAGTTGTGGAATTTGTTATGCTGCATTTCTTATCCTTATAAAGTTTTGCTTTTGAGATTGTTGAGGGAATGATAGTATTACTTGTGCCATTAAATTCATTGGTATGTAGTTATGAGACAAGTAGTCAGTGAAATAATAACTCAAGAATTTGTCTGTACAGCGTCGTCTGGAAGGTTGAAGGGTTACCTCAATGGTGTGCAAATTTTTTCCCACATGGTTTACATAACAACAGACTCTCTTCAGCTATGGCTCTTTATACATTCAGTGATTCCAGATAACGAATACAAAATTACCAAATTCTCTTTATTTAAAATGAATTTATGCTTCTGTGCAAAAGTATATGATTGTTGAAAGTATTGTAGTTAGTAAGGAAAGTATGTTTGAATAGAATTTTTCAGTCAATGAGAAAAATTTTTCATCAAAAATTGGCTAATGCCCAATAATACCATACATTTTAAATTTTGGATTATATAGATGGAAACCATCTATACTGTATAACTTGACATTTTAGAACAAGAAACCTTTATAACACTCCAAGTTTTTGATACATTCATGCCTATCCTAGGCATGAAAACAAGTGTGGTAATAAATAGTTCTTATGTATGTCAAACTCTTCCCATTTTTTCATAAGTCATCTCTAGAGATTATTCATAATCTTGAAAAGGCATTGTGTTTAAGCTTTATCTGTTGACCTAAATTCAGAATGTTATTTAGTTAGTGTAAACTGTGGACACTAAACAGTATTATACTGTTTAAGCAATTATTATCAATAAAGTTGGAAAAATAACTTTGAAAATTTACTAAGGAATCTAGAATAGCTTCCAATTCTGTGGATTCTCTCACTCTAGCGATCATCCTTTGGTCCTCACAAAGACTCTTCTATCTTAAGAATAGAAAAACAACTCAGGAACTTCATATGCCCCGAGTTGCAGCTATAGCACATGTGAGTGTTGGTGGATTTCTCTGTCCTTTAGATTCTCCAAATCTAAAATTCCTGACAATCCAGGAGGTGGCTGTTCTTATTGTCTATAAGACTGGGACCCTGTAAATCATGAGCAAATACAACTTCTTGGGATATTTTGGTGGTTGTTATTAGAAATGTTAGTTATTATCTCTTTTCCTTAATAGAAGTCTTGTTGTATTGGAGGAAATGAGGCTTATCTGTAGAAAATGACTGTGTTGGGGGCTGGAGAGATGGTTAAGATCATTGGTGGCTTTTGCAGAGGACCCAGATTCTAATCATAACACTTACCTCTGCACAACTCCAGTTCCAGGGGATCCAACGCTCTCTTCTGTTCTCCATGGGCACTGCATGACATGGATGCACTTACTACATATATGCAGGCAATAAATATACTTAGACACATAAAATAAAAATCAATCAGTCAATAAATAAATACTGTGCTAAGTGAGGTTTCTATTACTTTTTAATAAAATACCTGATGAAGTCAGCTCATAAAGAGGTAAGGTTTACTTTGGATCACAGTTTCAGAGATCTCAGTCTATACTCAGTTTGTCTCCGTTGCTTTTGGCTTTGTTGTTGTTCATGGTGGAGAATATGTGAGGATATGATGGAAGAAGGAAGAGACCAGGATCTCATAATCTTCATTAAAGACATATCCCTCATGACTGGGAGACCTCTTACTAGGCTCCATCTCTTTGAATTTCCACCAACTCTTAAAAGCATTTAAACTTTGTTTCCAGCTTTGGGAGAGATTGAAGGTACAGCACTGGCATTTTGGGTTGAGCTTTGAATGGTCTATTTTCCCAAACAAGGTAACACAGGCTGTTATTGAGCATTTGCAAATAATATTGCCATTTTAAAGTGACACAAAAGTATTTCTTCCTGAATTCTTAAAGATCAAAGAAAACAAGCTAACATTCCATGAGGTACTGGAAGTGCCTAACTCTGAGGAAGGCACAGTTTAATCTGGAACTTAGGCAGAGTCTTAGGCAGCTGTAATGGAACATAGAGACCACTTGGAAAGTGCAGCAAGGCCAAAAGAACCTTGCCTCTTTATGAACCATCTCACGTACTTTGTAAAAGTAATAGAAATCTCACCTAACATATGCATTTTGTTCAAGAAAGAGTGGTAGACTCTTGGTTAATTTAACATGCAGGAGAGATAAAATACTTTATCAGAGTGTAAGGCTTGTCCTTAATCAGTGTGGAGAGATTGACATGTGTGTTTAGGGCCTTTCTATAAAGCAAGGACACAATCTTGAACATTTTTCATAATGATATTTTACTTTACAAAATTATCCCAAGGGAGGCTGAATCTCTCATTTGATTTCTCCCTATGTGATTCCTGATAACACTGGCCATTTAATACAAAAGATCATAGTAAACAAATCCAATCATCATGATATCTTTCCTTTGTAAAGTTAAAGAATAAATATGATTGTCCAAAATTTCTTTGGTAAAACTTAAAGGTAGTTTAGACAAGGTATTTTGAAATAAATTTTTCTTCATATTTAAGGTCTGTTTGATCTTAAACAAAAACAAATATTAATCATCAATTTATTCACTTGAATTACACAGCGTTATAAATATCTGAAAGATACTTATTCACTTGAATAACACAGCGTTACAAATATCTGAAAGAATTATGTGCCTGGAAACAGTGTGGCTGTCTGATTAACAAAATGAGTGTGTTATTTTATAATAAGAAATTTTATCTCATTCAGAAATTATACAATTTTGTCATTTTAAGTATACAAAGATATATCCCATTAGCATTAAACCTGAAAGTTTTTTTTTTTTTTGGTCATTTTGAGACAGGGTCTCCTTTTAGTCCCAACTGGCCTGGAGCTCACTCACTCTGTAGACCAGGCTGGCCTTGAACTCACAGAGATCTGTCTGCCTCTGCCTCCCGAGTGCTGGGATTAAAAGCATGTGCCACCATGCCTGGCCTGAATGTTATTTTTACATGGTACTAAATCTCTGCTCCACAGACATATTATACAGAAGAACATCTTTATTGTCCTTTGCAAGTATGGGCTAAATTCTTCAATATTAATTGTTCTCATTCCAGCGGAGATAGCAGGATTTTAGTTTAATATCAATAGCATGCTTGTCATGTTTATATTAAAAATACTTTATCAGTAAACCCATAAAAACTTTCAACTTTCTGTGGGAAAGATGGCTTAGTGGGTAATTTAGTGTGTAAGAACACTTGCTCTGCAAGCATAAGGACTTGTTTGAATCTACAGCACCCATGTAAAAAGCCAGGCATGGCTATGCATGCCTTTAACCCCAGAGTTGGTGGGTGGTGGAGACAGATTTCTAGAACCCTCTGGCCAGGCAGCCTAACTGAAACACTCAGCCCTCAGCTCAGTGAGAGATCCTATCTCAAGGCAAGAAGGGAGAGACTCATTGAGGAAGACACTGTACATCCTGCTCTTGCTTCTGCATGCCTGCTTGTGTGCATTACCCACACACTCTTGTGCATGTGCCTACTCACATACCACACACACACACACACACACACACACACACACACATGCACACCAATTTCTATAACTTCTGACAAAAATTTTAACATTATGGGGCTGGAGAGATGGCTCAGTAGTTAAGAGCTCCAACTGCTCTTGCAGAGGACCTGGATTTGATTCCCAGCACCCACATGACAGCTAAGAATTGTCTTTAAGTCTGGAGTGGTAGCGCATGCCTTTAATCCTAGCACTTGGGAGGCAGAGGCAGGTGGATCTCTGTGAGTTCAAGGCCAGCCTGGTCTACAGAGCGAGTTCCAGGCCAGCTGGGACTATAGGGAGACCTTGTCTCCAAAAAAAAAAAAATTAACATTATATACTTTCCTTTTTAGGAATTATTATTGTGCATGATACAGGGATCACATGTGTGGCATGGCATGTATGTGGAGTTGGTTCTCTTCTTCCATTTTCACATGGGTTGGAGACAAAAGTACTTAATCTAAGGATGTTGGAGATTAGTTGACACTACACACAACATGATTACTTCATGAAAGGTTTGCCACATAAAGAAGTATGGGAGGGAACACATTTTTTAAAGAATTTTTTTATGTGTATGTATATGTATGTGTAGATACGTGTCTGTGTGGGTGCTTGAGGAAGCCAGAAAAGGATGTGAGATCCTGAACCTGGAGTTACAGGTTGTAAAAACCCAACCAATATGGGTGATGAGAACCAAACTTTAGTCTTCTGAAAGAGCAGCAAGAACTCTTAACTGCAGAGCCATCTCTGCAGCCCACAGAATGCATTTGTTAATCAAAAAATACATTTCAAAACATCATGTTGGATGATATACAATTCTTATTCGATTAACTTTTTTAAAAGTTAAGTACAATTTAACTTAGGTAGGCTCCAGTTACATATTTTTTCCTAATTGTTTAGAAAGTAATCTAGGCTTGTATATTTTGGATTTTAAAAGACTTATCAAGGTTGGTGCTGGAGAGATGGCCTAGCAGTTAAGAGCACTGACTGCTCTTGCAGAGGACCTGGGTTTGATTCCCAGCACCCACATGGCAGCTGAGAACCATCTTTAGCTCCAGTTCCAGGGGAATCCGACACCCTCTTCTGACCTCCGCGGCATTGCACGACAAGGGTGCACAAACCTACATGCAGACAGTATATTCATACACATTAAAAAATAAATAAAATTTAGATTTATCAAGGGCTAGAGAGCTGGCTTAATAGTGAAGAGTGTTTCCTGCTCTTCCAGAGGACCCAGCACATTGGGTGGCCCCCAACTACTTGTAATTTTAGCACCAAGAGATTTAATGCCCACATCTGATCTTTATGGGTACCGTGCATACATATTCACACACACACACACACACACACACACACACACAAATATCAAAATACAACATCATTTTGGACATATTAAATACAGATAAGTTGCTTATAAAGTTTAGCTTGTATTTTCACTGAATGAAGATTAGACATTTCAGAAGTTCTAAGAAATTAGTCTCTTTATGATAAGACAAATTCTGATCTTGTTTTAGAAATAAAATTGTATTGACTACCGATAAAATAAGGGAGGGATGTTTGGTTGATTTTTGAATCAGAAACAAGTCTGGGACAGTGTAGGGACTCAGTTTGGTTGTGTTGTGTTTTTTGTTTGTTTGTTTTGTTTTGCTTTGCTTTTTGAGACAAGGTCTCTTGTAGCCCAGGCTGGCCTTAAATTCTCCGTGCAGCCAAAGCTAGCCTTGAACTCCTATTCCTCATGTCTCTACTTTCCAAGTGCTGAATTTACAGGAGTAAGTCACCCGCTTATTTTTTAGTGGAAAAACTATGCTGGAGAGTCAGCAGTTTTCATAAGAAAGGCCTTTTTCTTAAGACAGAAGAATATTTAAAGTATCAAAATTTCGTTTTACTCTCTTGGAATTTGGGGAATGTGGGATTTGTTTAAATGCATGTTAGTCTCTATAAACCAATTAGACCAGCAGGCCTCAAAATTTTAATTTATTATTACTCTTGGAAAGCAGGAAAATATTTCTCCTATACACAATGGTTTCTTTTTTTTTTTTTTTTCTCAAAAGCTTAGCATAAGTTCTTCTGCTTCAACAATAGGTCAAAAGTAGGCACTGAAACAAAATCCACAAAAATATATTCCCTGTCAGGTTCACACAAATTATGCATAGCAACAGTGAAGAAATGCTGTGCCACTTCTTACCCAACCAGGGTTGGATTCCAGTCCTGCCTGGCAGAAAGTCAACAGCCAGAGCATAGATGAGAAGCCTGGTCCCTGCCACCCCTGATGGGGACAGCTAGCAGCTGTGTGCAAACCCAACCTGGTGCCTGTCAGATATGTTCAAAAGCCAGGCACAAAAACAAAAGTGCAGAGTTGAGAACAAAGTGCAGAGTCAATGAAGGTAAAGTTTGACTGCCATTTTAGATTTCTCCCAGAAGCTGGGGAAACATGAGCCTGGCCTTCCAGCCCAGGTGACACATTCCATGGCGTGCAGGTCAGTTAACTCCCAGAGCGAGTCCCCTTGGAGATTTCAGTTTCTAGAAAACAGCTCTTAGATGAAGAATAGGGAAATACTGAAGACTAACTTCTCATTAACGTGGAAACGAAGCACTGGAAAGCAGGGTCACTAAGCGTATTGTATTAGTTGTGTATGGTGGTTTGGTTTGGTTTGTTTGGGTTGGATTGGATTGGGTTTGGTTTGGTTTGGTTTTTGTTTGGTCGTTTTGAGACAGGGTCTCCCTATAGCCCCCAGCTCTTTTGGAACTCACTTATGTAGACCAGGCTGGCCTTGAACTCCCAGAGATCTGCCTCCCTCTGCCTCCTGAGTGCTGCGATTTTTTTTTTTAATTTGTTCAATCTTCACTGAAAAGGCAAGATAATTAAAGTCAGTATTAAATACGGAACCATAATTATGGGCCTCTAAGAGCCTGTTGGTGAGAAGTAATCACTTTGAATATATATTAAGTAGCTTCCAATCATTATGCTATTTGAGTTGTTTAGATTTTAATATTTTCCTTCCTTTCTTGCTGTCAGATGCCAATTCATTTTCTGTCATGCCAGCGTTTTTATTTTTATTTTGTGTGTGTGATTTTTTACAAACCAGATATCAGAATTTGATTAAACTGGCCTAAGAGTTACTAAGTATAAGAGAGGTATTGGAGCCGGGCGTGGTGGTGCATGCCTTTAATCCTAGCACTCGGGAGGCAGAGGCAGGTGGATCTTTGTGAGTTCAAGGCCAGCCTGGTCTACAGAGTGAGTTCCAGGACAGCTGGGGCTACAGGAGACCTGTCTCAACAAGCCAAAAAAAAAAAAAAAAAAAAAAAAAAAAAAAAAAAAGAGAGAGGTATTGGGACAATGCTGAGCATAGTGTGTGTGAGTCTGCGGGACTCACAGCATCCATTTATTTAGGTCTTGGGATGGTACTGTTCACACCAAATGTGTGTGCCTGAGTCTGTGAACCCTGTGACATCCATTTAGGCTTCTCAGTATCCATTTTAATTCTCCTATTGTGATCTACAGTTCAAGTAGGATCAGGATGCTGACTGTGACTCATGATATGTTCTACAGGCTAGAGAATTTATTGTAAAGCAAAAAGAATATCATGCTATCCATTTAGTACTTGCATATGTCCCAGTAATCAAGTTGTAGTGATGGTCCCTATCATCCATGCATTTTAAATGAGAGAACATTTAAAACTAACTCTGTCTCAGTTAAGTGTATTATCCAGCAGCATTGCCAGAAGCATCTGCATTCTATTGTGGAGAACCAGTGGATTCCACAAATTGCACTGTGGCAATCCTGTATTTTCCTTTGGGCTTATGATAGTCATCTGCATGGCCTTGGTAAACATCTTGTTGCAGTTTAGAACTTTGTAGGGCCACATTTGATTCTTAGTTCTTAAACATAATATAATGTTAGCTCTCGTAAGACACACTGTGAAATAAGGTGCTCTCTCTCTCCTCTCTCTCTCTCTCTCTCTCTCTCTCTCTCTCTCTCTCTGTATGTGTGTGCGTGTGTGTATGTGTGTGTTGCATGTTTTATGGCTATGTACTTCCTGGGAATAAGGTTAGTGTTTAGTTCAAGGCACATTGCACTATTTCCTTAGTAGTTTTATAAAACACTTTACAAGTAAAGAATTTTTATTTGCACGTTGGCTAGGCCCATGTTTGCCTTGTTCACTAAGGGGACATTGGCCTCACAGTTTGATGGCTAGAGTATTGGAAGTATCATCTACATGTTTTTAAAGAGAGTATCAGTGTTTTTCTGTGTCCATTCATGACATTCATTCTGGCTTTCTTCATTCTGTGGCTGTGGGCTAAACCCTTGGTTTTTAGACTATGTGAGTTCTATCTCCCCTTTCAACTGAAAACAATAAGATAAAGAGATTATTTTTCCTTACTTGGGAAACTTTGTAGCATTTCGTAATAGAATTCTATGGAGAAATAGAGCCAGTAGAGTGAAAACACACACACACACACACACACACACACACACTGTACACACACACACTGTACACACACACACTGTACACATCCTTTTCTAATTATATACTAAAGGAGATTTATTATATTGGCTTAGATGATTCGCGGTTGGATGGTCCCATCATACCTCTCTGCATACAGGAGAGCATTCGAATCTGGTAGCTTCTTAGTCCTACTTGGTAGAAGTCAGAAGGGACACTAGTAATAGCTCCAGTCTGAAGTTGAGGGACAGGAAGCTCCCTGGAAAGTCGCTGGCCTGAGTCCCTGATAAGAAGCTAAAAAGAAGCTGGAACCTGATGTCCATAGTATCACAACAGCAATAGATCCTAACCCTCAGGAAGAGTGGAGGCTTGCTGGCTGGCTCCATCCTTCTTTATCTTTTGTCCCACCCTGGCCCCAAGCCTATTAGAAGGTGCTACCTACTTACAAGCAGGTATTTACCACTAGGTAGCTGTCCTACATGCTAGTCATCCTGGAAATGCCCACACAGACACAGTCAGGAGTCTAGATGTCTCCCAGCTCAATCACACTGCCAATCATTCATTGTAAGAAGTGGTATTCTCGGGCTGGAGAGATGGCCTAGCAGTTAAGAGTACCGACTGCTCTTACAGAGGACCCGGGTTCGATCCCCAGCACCCACATGGCGGCCGAGAACCGTCTGAAACTCCAATTCCAGGAGAACTCCAGTTCCAGGGGAATCCAACGCCTTCTTCTGACCTCCGCGGCACTGCACGACACGGGTGCACACACTTGCATGCAGACAGTACATTCATACACATTACAGAAATAAATAATAAAAATAAATAAATAAATAAATAAATAAATAAATAAATAAATAAGTGGTATTCTCCAGAGTCTTCTGGGAACCAAGGCTGCAGGTCCCAGAATCCTGTTCTGTACTGTTGAGCAGACCCTAAATCAAATGTTTCCAAAATGAAATAAAAGTATAATTGATTATTTACTGAGAAAATTTTGGGCATTTTACCTCATCAATTTATATGTTTCCCATTCTCCTAATGCAAATCCAGATTCTAAAAACCAGAAAGCAGACAGGTTACCATTACTTTTTTCATTAGATTAAAAATATGTAGGAATCTAAAGCTAATGAGCATGGGAAAGGTCAAACCCATTTCACTTAGAGATAAGTGTGCTCTCCTACTTGCCTGCAGCTTTCCCATGTCCTTATGACTCCAGACCTTGCAAAAAACAAAGTATTTAGACCTTTTGGCTAGAGCTGGGCTGAATTAAGTTTGAGAGCATCTCTTGGTTGTGCAGCAGAAGGGACAGTGTTCAATGCTAGAACGGTTATTGTTGCTTAGTTGTAGTTTTAATCTTTGAAATGTGAAGGCAAGAGAGCATGGAGAGCCAGGCGTGGTAGCACATGCCTTACACTCGGGAGGCAGAGGCAGGTGGATCTTTGTGAGCTCAAGGCAGCCTGGTCTACAGAGTGAGTTCCAGGACAGCTGGGGCTACAGGGAGACCCTGTCTCGAAAAGACCAAAGAGAGAGAGAGAGAGAGAGAGAGAGAGAGAGAGAGAGAGAGAATGGAGAACCAATCTGTCCTCCTCCTCCCTCCTTCCTGATGTGGCCCTGCTGATGGCTAGATCCTGACTCTGCTTTTCATAGTTTAAAGAATGTTTGCACTCCTGGGAAGTAAGCCAGCTCAGCTGTAAATGCTGTGAGAGGTTGAACCAAATAAACTCGGTGGCCCAGGTTTTTATAGCAATATTTAGAGATGGTGATTGTCTTTTTATATTCTGAGTTACAATAGCCATTAACTGATTTAGTCTTCAGATTCAGACTGAGTATTGAACTGAATTGCTTCTGCAGAGCCGTTTTTAGCTCTTGTGTTTAAAATAGCCAGTTCATTCTCCACCGTTCCTCTCCTTCCTTCACTTTCATGTGGTTCTGGATCTAGCTCAGAAATATAATATAAACCTTAGATGTGAGCCAAATATGCCATTCTAAATTTCCTTATATTAAGAAAAACCTTTTTAAATAAATAGATAAAATTAAGTATACAGTATTGGGCAGCACATAAGATTGATCATTCTTTCTAGATCCAAATAAACTATCTTTCTAGTAAACAGATTTCCTCTGTCTCTAAATAAATAAATAAATCTATAACTACTGAGTAATTTGAACAATATTATATGTAATCATGTCACCTTAGGCCATTTTTCTCCATCTTTCAGGTGAAGAACTGATGACATATATGTAAGCATTCATTACATATTAAAGGAAGTCAATCATTAACAAATTAGTACTGCCAGTTTTCCTCAGTTAACTGAAAGAAATAAAACTATCATGTCATTTTCTCCTTCCTCTTCAATTGGGGAGACAGATGGGCAGGAAAGGAGTGAGGAGGGAAGCTTAGCATTAACGATAGTTTAATGATTTCACAGGGAAATACAGAGGTAAAGACAGTGCAGTTCTGTGTTGCAGTAGTCTATGGCAGTGACTGTTTTATACTTGATGTAAACCCTAGCTTCTTATCACTGTGGCAGTACAAGCAATTGCCTCTTGATGGTGCCATGCATTTAGAAATCACTGCCCAGCATTTGAGAGATGGGCTTTCTGAATCAACATAGTTTTTCATTCTCAGAAAGTACAGAAGGCACCATAGACTAAAAGGAGCCCTTGAAGCCCATCATGGCAGTTATAGAATTTTCATTCATCTTTTTTCACTGATAAATCACAATAGGGCTGGTTGTATTTGAGTAAGAAAGAAAACTCATGAATAAAGTTCATGGAAGAAGAAAACTAGCTGGAAATTTAAAATATATTGATACCAAAGGTATCTGAGAGTGGAGGTACTTGAGAGAGGATTACTGGCATAATGACAAATGACATCAAATTCATTGACAAATTACTTAGTGTACCTAATTTAGAAGCTTTTATGGATCTGCTTTTTAAAAATATATTATTTTTATTTTATATGAGTGCATGGTCTGCATTATGTAAGCTCATCCATGTCATGCAACACTTGCAGAGGTCAGAGGGCATTGGATTCTCCTGAAACGGAAGTTGTCATCCACCATGTGGGTGTTGGGTCTTGTATTAGTCAGGGTTCTCTAAAGAAACAGAAGCAACAGGATGAATATATATAACTATATACAATTTATTGATTTGCTCACGTGACGGAGCTCAACAGTAGCGCCGAACTGGAGAGGCCGGGAATCCAGGGAACTGCTCAGTCCGCAAGGCTGGATGTCTCAGGAGTCCCAGTCTAGTGCTGAAGGCCCGAATGGATTCCAGGAGATCTGCCAGTCTCAGTACACGCTGGGATCCGAAAGGTTGATCACAGCAGCAAGACAAACTCACCAGATGAGAGAGAGGCAAGCCGCAGGAAGAAGGAAAAAAGGGGCCAGCTCCCGCTGCCGTGGCCTTAAATACTGCCTGCCGGCAGAAGGTAACACCCACATTTGGGGTGGGCCATCCGGGTTGAGGTGGTCCAATCAGAAGACCCTTTTCTCTTATTTGTTCCTTAGTCCAGTCAAGTTGACACCCAGGATTAACCATGACAAGTCCACCCCTTGTCAACTTGACACCCAATAAATAGCCTCTGCTTAAATGTCAATTGCAAACGATGGCAGGGTCATAATTCCACCTAACATGTTATAAGTATCTCATGTGCAATAGCAAAGCATTATATCTTAGAGTAGGTGGTAATGTCCTTGAGAAGAACTTAGTCCTTCAGTATCTAATAACCTAAATATGACAACACTTAACACATATCTCAGTTGCACATTCAAAGGGGAACACAAGTATCCACTTAATATACATACATATATATATATATATATATACATATATAAACAAGCACATTCTTAACCAAATAGGACGAAGGTTAATATCTATTATAATCCACGTTTCTGCAACTGGTCCCGTGGCTTCAGCTGATATTTATGACTACCTTCTTCTACTACCCATTCTGTATTTCCTCCGCCATCAGCAAGCACCTCTGCAGGTCTTGGCTCTTTCCCTGGAGGAGTGACCCATACCTTCATCCCTGAAGGGTCTGGGCCATTTATTGTCCTGTCTGGTTTGGGTTGTTGGAGTTTCCCATTGACCTTAATCATAGGACATGGTAGCACCAGAAGGCGCCCTACAGCATCTCCTGCCTTCCAGACATAATCTTCCTTGCCCCCATTGTGGAGAAAAAGTCCAATTTCCCCATGGTAGTCTGGATCAATCACTCCTCCTACTACTGTTATTCCTTCCTTAGCCTGTTGGCTTAAAGGCAGTAGAAGCCCGAAGTGGCCAGGGGGAAGTCTTAGCTTCCAGTTCAATAGAACGTTTGCTGTATCTCCTGGCAAAAGCACTCCCCCCATTGGAGCCAAAACGTCTAGACCAGCAGAACGCAAGGTCGTGGGTACAGGAAGCAAAAATTTTCCTACTGGGTCACTAGGGGTGATAGTGAGTGGAATCATTCCCATTTCCACCCCTTGGTTCCTGGACCCATGAATTCTGGCTATAGGAGAAACAGTACCATATAGTGGACGCTGATTCAAAGCATATACTGCTTGCTGGAGAACCTTGCCCCAGCCCTCCAGGGTATTGCTACCTAATTGGCGCTGTAACTGTGTCTTCAAGAGGCCATTCCATCGTTCTATCAAGCCAGCTGCTTCTGGGTGGTGGGGAACATGGTAAGACCAGTGGATACCATGACCATGGGCCCACAGTCGCACTTCTTTGGCTGTGAAGTGAGTTCCTTGGTCAGAAGCAATGCTGTGAGGAATACCATGACGGTGGATAAGGCATTCCGTAAGTCCCTGGATGGTAGTTTTGGCAGAAGCATTACGTGCAGGAAAGGCAAATCCATAACCAGAATAAGTATCTATTCCTGTAAGAACAAAACGCTGTCCCCTCCATGATGGAAGTGGTCCAATGTAGTCAACCTGCCACCAGGTTGCTGGCTGGTCACCCCGGGGAATAGCACCATATCGGGGGCTCAATGTTGGTCTCTGCTGTTGGCAAATCTGGCACTCGGCAGCAGCTGTAGCCAGATCAGCCTTAGTGAGTGGGAGTCCATGCTGTTGAGCCCATGCATAACCTCCATCTCTGCCACCATGACCACTTTGTTCATGGGCCCATTGAGCAACAACAGGGATAGCTGGAGAAAGAGGCTGACAATCCACAGAACGAGTCATCCGATCTACTTGATTATTAAACTCATCCTCTGCTGAGATCACCTTTTGATGAGCATTTACATGAGACACAAGTATCTTCACATCCTTTGACCATTCAGAGAGCTCTATCCACATACTTCTTCCCCAAATGTCTTTCTCACCAATTTTCCAGTCATGCTCCTTCCAAGTCCCTGACCATCCAGCCAAACCATTGGCTACAGCCCATGAATCAGTATATAATCGAACCTCTGGCCATTTCTCCTTCCAGGCAAAATGCACAACCATGTGCACTGCCCGAAGTTCTGCCCACTGTGAAGACTTTCCTTCACCAGTGTCCTTTAGGGTTGTTTCAGAAATTGGCTGTAATGCTGCAGCTGTCCACCTCTGGGTGGTGCCTGCATAGCGTGCAGAACCATCAGTAAACCAGGCCCTAGTCTTCTCTTCCTCAGTCAACTGATCATAGGGCAAACCCCATGAAGCCATAGGTGCATGCTTAAGCCCAGGAGACATTGTAACAGGAGTGGGAACCATAGGCATTTGGGCAACTTCTTCATGTAGCTTGCTTGTGCCCTCAGGGCCTGCCCGGGCCCTGTCCCGTATGTACCACTTCCATTTGACAATGGACTGTTGCTGTGCACGTCCTACTTTATGGTCTGGTGGGTCAGATAACACCCAGCTCATGATGGGCAGCTCAGGTCGCATGGTGACTTGGTGGCCCATTGTCAAACGTTCAGTTTCCACTAAGGCCCAATAGCAGGCTAAGAGCTGTCTCTCAAAAGGAGAATAGTTGTTTGCAGATGAAGGTAGAGCCTTGCTCCAAAATCCCAAGGGCCTCCGCTGTGATTCCCCTATGGGAGCCTGCCACAGACTCCAGACAGCATCTCTATCTGCCACTGATACCTCAAGCACCATTGGGTCTGCTGGATCATATGGCCCTAGGGGCAGAGCAGCCTGCACCGCAGCCTGGACCTGTTGAAGAGCCTTTTCCTGTTCCAAGCCCCACTCAAAGTTTGCTGCCTTACGAGTCACCTGATATATGGGTCGTAGTAACACACCCAGATGAGGAATGTGCTGCCTCCAGAATCCAAAAAGACCCACCAGACGTTGTGCTTCTTTCTTGGTGGAGGGAGGGGCCAGGTGCAACAACTTATTCTTTACCTTAGAAGGAATGTCTCTGCATGCTCCACACCACTGAACTCCTAGAAACTTCACCGAGGTAGATGGCCCTTGAATTTTAGTTGGATTTATTTCCCATCCTCTCATGCGCATATGCTTTACCAACAAGTCTAGGCTAGCTGCTACCTCCTGTTCACTGGGTCCAATCAACATAACATCATCAATATAGTGGACCAGTGTGATATTTTGTGGAAGAGTCAGGCGATCAAGATCCCTTCTAACTAAGTTATGGCACAACGCTGGAGAGTTAACATACCCCTGAGGTAAGACAGTAAAGGTATACTGTTGGCCTTGCCAGCTGAAAGCAAATTGCTTCTGGTGGTCCTTATGAACCGGTATTGAGAAAAAAGCATTGGCCAGATCAATAGCTGCATACCAGGTACCAGGAGACATATTAATCTGCTCGAGTAAGGACACCACATCTGGTACAGCGGCTGCAATTGGTGTCACTACTTGGTTGAGTTTTCGATAGTCAACTGTCATTCTCCATGATCCATCTGTCTTTTGCACAGGCCAAATTGGAGAGTTAAATGGAGATGTGGTAGGAATCACCACCCCTGCATCTTTCAAATCCTTGATAGTGGCATTAATCTCCGCAATCCCTCCAGGGATACGATACTGTTTTTGGTTCACTATTTTCCCTGGTAGAGGCAACACCAATGGTTTCCATTTGGCCTTTCCAACCATAATAGCCCTCACTCCACAGATCAGGGAACCAATGTGGGGATTCTGCCAATTTCTAATTATATCTATCCCAATTATACATTCTGGGACTGGGGAAATAACTACGGGATGCGTTCTGGGACCCACTGGGCCCACCGTGAGTCGGACTTCAGCCAAAACTCCATTTATCACCTGACCTCCATAGGCCCCTACTTTAACCGGAGGGCCACAATGCTTTTTAGGGTCTCCTGGGATCAGTGTCAACTCAGAACCAGTATCCAATAGGCCTCGAAAAGTCTGATTATTTCCTTTTCCCCAGTGTACAGTTACCCTAGTAAAAGGCCTCAGGTCCCTCTGGGGAAGGACAGGAGGAAGGCAAACAGCATAACTCTTTGGTATTGTGACAAGGTCCTTCCTCACTGGAACCCGGCCACCCCTTCATTCAAGGGGTTCTGGGTCTGTGAACTGTCTCAAGTCTGGAAACCGGTCAACTGGGCGGGATTCGCTACTCCTAAAATCAAATGTTGACTTCCTGTCATTCGTTCTAGAGCTTTTCTGCTTATACAGATCAAATAAAAACTTAGTAGGCTTCTTATGTATTTGGTTCCTGGGAACACCATGATTAATTAGCCAGTTCCAAAGATCATTTCGGGTCATGCCATTATAGGTATTGTTTTGCCTTTGCCACCCATTATGATAATTACTGTAACTACGCTCATCTGGCCTTCTGCGATTCAGTGCTGCCACCTGACGCCTACCCTGAGGTCCTGTTAGACCTACTACGTGTACATTTAATTTATGCAAACGAGCCACAACTTCTCTAACTGTAAGATCTGGCATAAGAAATAGAGCAAAAACAAAGCTCTTCAAATGTTCTGGTGTCTCTCTCAGTACTTTCCATCTTATAAATTCAGTGAGTGGCATGTCCTCTGGGTCCTCATATTGTGGAGAATGTGGTTTTACACTTCGAATCCACTCGAGCATGCCCATCTGCCTGACCCTCACAATCCCTTCATCAATACTAAGCCAAGGAATATCAGGCATCTCTAACTCGCTGTTAGTAGGCCATGTTTTAATAAATACATCAGCCAACCATTCAAATAAACTTTTAACACCTTTTTTAACTGCTCGAGCTTCCATGTTAAACCTAGAATCTCTACTCAGTGGGCTCATATCGATAAACTCAGTATGATCCAATTTTATATTCCTTCCACCATTATCCCACACCCTTAAAATCCATTCCCACACATATTCCTTAGGCTTCTGCCGGAATGAATCAGCAAACTCATTAATTTCTTTAGTAGTATATCGCACCTCCTCGTGGACCACACTTTCTATCTCACCTTGAGGGGCTTGCTTAGACTTCAATCTGGTTATAGGTCTAGAGGCAACAATTGTTGGGCCCTGAGGGACATCAGCTCCCACTGGGAGGGGGGGATTAATTTCCTCAGGCAAGGGTGGGGAGGAGGGATCTGCAGGGTGTGGATTCTCTGCTGAGGGTGGGGAGGTTAATTCCTCAGATAAAGAAAATCCCTCAGAATCCGAGGGTTCAAAATCCTCATCATCATAGTTCTCCCACACATCTCCATCCCAAGTTTCAGGGTTCCACCCTTTCCCCACCAGTGCTCTCACTTTAACTGCTGACACTTTTCGTGGCTGGGAATTAAATTTGCGTTGTAAATCAGCCAACCGTATAATAAGGGCTCCAGCTTGATTTTCTGCTGCTTTAGCTCTTTGGCTGCTGGAGAGAAGATTCTCTTCCAGAGCACACTTGGAAACCTTTAAACTGTTGTTTCGAATCCGGAGCTGGTCATTTTTATCACCGAGCTCCATATTTTCGTCTAACAGTTTATCCAGACATGCTAGGAGCAACAAGGCAACATCATTATTTTCCTGATTTTTCTGCAATTTCTCGAACGTTTTATATATAGAGTCACTAAATTCCTTGCTTCTCACAAGAGGTGAGTTAGGTGAGTCAAATGGATCTATCTTCATAATTAGATCAAATAGTCTGCACCAAGGATTATCATTCCTCTTCATGCCACCAGGAGAGCCTTCAGTAACTCTAGGCTTCATTGGGTTGGAGAGCTGGCTCCAGAGGCTACCAAGCCCACTAAAGAAATTCATCCTTTCAATTCTGTTTCTCTAGAACCACTTCTGGTACCAAAATCTGTATTAGTCAGGGTTCTCTAAAGAAACAGAAGCAACAGGATGAATATATATAACTATATACAATTTATTGATTTGCTCACGTGACGGAGCTCAACAGTAGCGCCGAACTGGAGAGGCCGGGAATCCAGGGAACTGCTCAGTCCGCAAGGCTGGATGTCTCAGGAGTCCCAGTCTAGTGCTGAAGGCCCGAATGGATTCCAGGAGATCTGCCAGTCTCAGTACATGCTTGGATCCGAAAGGTTGATCACAGCAGCAAGACAAACTCACCAGATGAGAGAGAGGCAAGCCGCAGGAAGAAGGAAAAAAGGGGCCAGCTCCCGCTGCCGTGGCCTTAAATACTGCCTGCCGGCAGAAGGAAACACCCACATTTGGGGTGAGCCATCCGGGTTGAGGTGGTCCAATCAGAAGACCCTTTTCTCTTATTTGTTCCTTAGTCCAGTCAAGTTGACACCCAGGATTAACCATGACAGGTCTCCTGTAGAGGTTCCTCCGAAACTGTTCATATAAGATTACAATGTAGCAAGTTTTTTTTTTTTACATGGAAATGCTGTTTTGTATTATGACTTTTCTTTATTTTGAACTGGTGCTTCAACAAGGAGACATTCATTTTCCCCTAGTAAAATGTTATGGAGACACTGCACTTCTCAATAATACAGCTTAAGGTTGTACTTTTCACCTTTAATTTTAATGTATTCAAAATAAAACATTTCATAACCCTTTCGCTTCCCACTTGATATTAAGTGGGTTGAAAAGTAAGCTGAGAAAACATTGCTAAGTAAAAATTAATAGGATTAATTAAGTTATATTACCTTAGGTGTGTTTGATATGACTGAAAACAAAAATAAGCATTACCTCAGCATATATGTATAGTGCATACAGTTTATATAGTTTTATACTATATTGTTATATTGTTATTACAATTTTATTTATAAATGTTTTAAGACAGGATCTCTCTGAAGGTCCACTTGGCCTAGAACTTGTTATGAAAACCAAGCTGGTCTCCATCTCACAGAGATCCTCTTGCTTCTGCCTCATAAGTGCTAGAATTAAAGGCATGTGTCACATGCTCAGCCTATTTTTTAATGTTTAATAATTAAAGTATTTTTATATTTACATCTTTTGAAGATGCAATCCCTTCTACAGTAGTGACATAGCTAGAAACAGGAGTGGAGGCAGCTGGGTTTGAGGGAGATGTTATTACCCAGGCAAGTAACAGTCAAGTAGGTTATGACGAATTGACTGCTGGAGTGATGCTAAGTAACTGAAGTACTACTAAAGGCAGAAAGTGTAGGGGGCTGGAGAGATGGCCTAGTGGTTGAGAGTGCCAACTGCTCTTGCAGAGGACCCAGGTTTGATCCCCAGCACCCACATGGCAGCTGAGAACTGTCTTTAACTTCAGTTCCAGGGGAATCTGACGCCCCTTCTGACCTCTGTGGCATTGCACGACACAGGTGCACAAACCTGCATGCAGACAGTACATTCATACACATACGAAAATTAAAAAAAAAATTTAAAAAAGAAAGTGTCAAGCTCTTTGGATGTTTGGACAATGCATGTGCCCAACAGAGTAGACACCTGTGACCTCTAAGGTTTTAAAAAAGGCTGGGCATGGTGGCACATGCCTTTAATCCCAGAACTCAGGAGGCAGAGGCAGGCTGATCTCTATGAGTTCAAGGCCAGCCTGGTCTACATAGCGAGCTCCTGGCCAGCTGGAACTAAAGGGAGACCCTGTCAAAAAAAAAAGAAAGAAAGAAAGAAAGAAAGAAAGAAAGAAAGAAAGAAAGAAAGAAAGAAAGAAAGAAAGAGAAAAAAAACAAGTGCAATTTCTTACTTTTACCTATAGTTTCTTAGATTATTTGTTCTAAACAGATAAAAATTGGGTAATGTTTGGGTGAATGAGAAAACCAGTTACAAAGTTAAAGGATGCTTCCTCCACATAGTTCTCCTTCATTTCTGATAGCTCTTGTAGGTTCAGAAGGGTTCAGAAGTTCTCCAGACCAGCTTCAGGTTTTAATTCACTAGAAAGTCTCACAGCATTCCCTCAAGACTAAATAGTCACAGTTCTAGTTAGCTATTGAGAAAGTATGTTGATAGATATCAGCCAAAAGAAGAGATGTACAGGGCAGAGACCAGGGCATGGCAGAAGTGGCACTTGCACCATCCTCTCCCAAGGGACCCAGGATGCATTACTATCTTAGCCTTGGGCAGTGGTGTGTGGCAGTACACACATGGGACACCGATGCCCAGATATTTTATTGAGACTTAGTTACATAGGCATATCTGATCAATCATTGATCAATCATTGATTGCCCTGGTTGCTTCCATCTTCAGGTTGAGTGATATCCCATCACCCATGGTGTCTGTGGTGAACCACATGGTCTGTCTTTCTGAAGTGTGTAGCCCATACTCTAAGCTAATCAGGTAAAACTATCAACCCAACCCTAAACAAAGGCTCTCCAGTTCAATATGACATAAATGGCCTTCCAGAAACCAATGGCAAAGGCCGAGCTTCTCAGAATGAAGTCCAATTATTAACAAAGTAGCTGAAGATTCTTTACTGGTATTCTTAGGTCCCTCCTCTCCAAGTTTTAGGTCAGTTTCTTGCTTAGATGAAACACAAATTATCAGACATAATGGGTTACTGTAGAGAAAAAGGAATTTAATTTACTTCAGAGGTTTAAAACCAAATAGATCTATTCCTTTCATTCACTTCAAGGCCAGCATGGGTTGATTAAAGCCTCTGTTCCACACTTCCTATCTTGGGACCAAGGTTGATGGAGCCAGAACCAATTGAAGGTCATTCTTGTCCGAGCAAAGCAAGTCATTCCTGCCTGTCGTGTCTGTCACTCACTGCTGCTTGCATTTCATTGGCCACAAGTCTGAGGACGATACGTAATTCAGGGATGAGGAAGAGAAGAGCAATTTGTCCTGTACCCAGAAAGCCAATTTTTTTTTTTTTTTTTTTTTTTTTTTTTTTGTTTTTTCGAGACAGGGTCTCCCTGTAGCCCCAGCTGTCCTGGAACTCACTCTGTAGAGCAGGCTGGCCTTGAATTCACAAAGATCCGCCTGCCTCTGCCTCCCAAGTGCTAGGATTAAAGGCGTGTGCCACCACGCCCAGCCAGAAAGCCAATTTTAATATTTAAGTTACTACCCTCAAGGGACTTACTCTGGACAGAAATATAGACACATAAAAGGTTTTCAGCCATTCTTTTTTCCTCCTTACTATCTTACTACTTTGGTTTTGTTGTTATTTATTTATTTATTTATTTATTTATTTATTTATTTATTTAGAGACAGGATCTCAGTATGTAGTCTTTAAATTCCTGATGATCCTTCTGCCCCTGCGTCCTCTGCCTCTGCGTTGAGTGCTGGGATCACAGACATGCATTACCGTGGTTGGCCTGACCATCCTATTTGATTCAGCACCAGCCTGTGCTCCTGGCATCCTGGAAATTCTGCACACTTGCTCTCAGCTCTGCCTCTTCTCATTCTGTCACTCGTTTTTAGATCAAGTTGAGATTTACTGATACACAATATGCATTTATTTTTAAAGTTTATGTTGGGATCCTCTGAATTCCTATATAAATAGACTGGTGGCCCATTTCTAAGCAGGAGCTTTATCGCTCTTTTCCCCAGAAGCCCCTCCCACTTTCTAGCCACATTTTAGCTGTTGATCTCTGAGCATACTGTTGGTCCTTTAATCACACGTGGCCACAATCCACATGATGTTCTTCCCTCCTAGAACCAGGCTGGCAGCTTCACAAGGCTGTAAGCCTCACAGATAGTTTCTAGGTTGAGCTTCTGGCAAGGAGCAGGGAAAGGGACCTCAAGAAGTTACCCGAGGAGGAATAAAAGAAACGGACTCAGAGAAATGGTCCAGGAGATAGACTCAGTTTTATTCACGCCAGCAATGTTTATATCCTAAAAGCTACTGTGCTCTGGGCAAGGAAGTGAAGGCAGGGGGACGGGAAGTGTGAGCCACCTTGGCTCCTACTGGGGGGCTGCATAGCTCCTGCTTGTGCAACCAGTAAACTAGAGGTGTGACATTTTGCTCAATACCTTAAAGGAAGGGGCCATCTGGGTCTGGAACTTTGCAGAGATAAGCAAGGCAGGAAAAACTGCAATATCCCTATCTCATGGAGATACAGATAACTCACAGAGACAACTTGAATACCCATGGACATATCAGATAACTTTCGGAAGTTCCGGGACAGGACTTACAGGTCTGCCTAGAGCCAGGCAAAGTTTCATTCCTACAAGCATACCATGATAATTTCACTTCTGAGCCCTTGATTCCGTGGTTCCTTCAGAGAAATGGTCTGTGCACAAAATTCCCAGCACAGGAGACATATTCTTACGTATCCTTGATGATTCAACTCACTTCTTTTATTTGTTTTGTGCTGTTTTGTAGTGGTGGGACTGGCACCCAGGGCCATATGCATGTAAGACAAGTGCCCTGCCACTGACCTAATCCCTGTCCTTAACCCATAGGTTTTTAAGACATCTGTTATTACTGATTCTGTTCCTTCTGTTCTACTTATTTGAACCTCCTGTTAAAGATAAGAAGAAAGCTTCCTTTTTCATTCACATATTCATTACAAACCACTAGGAAACAAGTAACTTAATATATCTTTGTCAAATTCAAGATTATGGAGACAGTGAAGCACTAGAATTAATGAAGAAGTGGAAAGCCACACCTGTCAGTCAAAAGAAGTCTTTTGAAGCCAGGCGTGGTGGCGCACGCCTTTAATCCTAGCACTTGGGAGGCAGAGGCAGAGGCAGGTGGATCTTTGTGAGTTCAAGGCCAGCCTGGTCTACATAGCGAGCTCC
>VZQC01010664.1:41061-171904 GCA_009823505.1 Rhizomys pruinosus | reverse complement strand
TCTCTTCCTCCCTCCCTTCCTCCCTCCCTCCCTCCCTCCCTTCCTTCCTTCCTTCCTTCCTTCCCTCCCAGACTATGACTTTAATCTCTAGAAGTTCAATTGGGGATAGGGCAAGGCATACTGGGGCTGTAGAAGAGCAATAGAAAAATAGTGGAAAACTTCTTGGTGCCTGGTAATGGAGAGGTTCAACATCAAGGCCTAGATAGCCCAGAACCGTGTGTGGAGTGATGACCACAGCTGGGCCTCCGGGGAGTGGGATGTCCGTTCCAGAGAACCAGTCCTTCCAAGACCAGAATCTGCAAGTAATAGAAGCCTCTCCTGTTCCCAGCATGAGAAGCAAAGCTTCAGCCATGCATATCCTGGGACCTCAGGGAAGGGGGCTGTAGGGAATGTAGTCACTCAGAGAAGACTGAAAATGCTGCCCAACACCAGGAAGTCCTCCGTGCTCTGCCTTGCTCCACTATCAGCCTCTCATCAGAGGAATGTGGAACTGCGGCTCACCACAGAGGTCCAAAGCTTCAGGCTTATGTGAAGGGACCAGAGCTTCTGTTCAAGGGAGTGGACCACAGTCGTAGCTCACAAGGTGGGGACCACAAATGTAGGAACTTGGGAGGAGACCATAGCCCAGTTCACCAGAGGGGACCACTGCTCCTGTTCATGGGAGGGGACCACAGCTCCAGCTCATAGGAGGGGACCACGACCCTAGTTCACAGGAGGGAAACCTTAGCTCCTGTCTTACAAGAGGTGACTCAACATAGGATAATGAAAAGATTAAGATTTTTCATTTGTGTCAGTAGTTGGTTTTATGCGTAATTTATTTATGCAGTATATTTACAGAACTGTGACCTGGGCCAGCTGACGCTGGCTCTCAGGGGACTGGATGATTTTAGCATCCCTTAGGGCCTGTGAGGCTGTAATAGGGCAATGTCAGAATCAGCCTTCTGATATAAAAAGAAAGCTGACAAGTAAAAAAGGTATTAGTTTCCCCCAACACCCTTTTTTCTTTTAATGTCTTAGGGCCAAAAAGTTTGCACACATAATTTTCCAAAGTGTCTTTGTAAGCTATAGTCTCCACTTCAAAACGTCCTTTGATAGATGAGGTGGAAAATGGGAAGGGAGAGAGGGAAAAAAATGTCTTGTTAAAAAAAAGACTTACTTCCTAAATGCTCTGTCGGCCGCTAGACTGGTGGTGGCCGTTCTGAGTGGTAGATTGCTGGCCTGAGATACTGGGTAGGATGTGGAGATATCAAAGGGGGCCATGTCCTTGCCTGTCCAGCCAAGCAAAGCTTCAAGGAAAATTGAGTCTTATATAGGGATTGTCCCTGGCTTGAGGTTGCACGGGACATTGGAGGATCCTGATGCGATGGAAGCAGAGCCTGGAGTGCAGAGAGCTGGCAGGGAAGTAGCCAGACAGGGTCACTTCTGTCAGGGTTTTCCTTAAAAGGCTTCTTGAAGTGCTTTCTGAAATGCCTCATGGATTCTCCTCTGACGTACTTCTCAGCATCAGCTTCTTTTCCTTTGGTGTCTCTGGAAAGGGGCCAGTGTGTCTAGGCACCGCCTGGATTTCTTTTAAACTCGCGGGCAGCAGTGCTGCATGTGTGTCTGATTCAATCTGGACAGATTGGCTGTGAATGGGGTGATAAGAATAGAGACACACATACCAGTAGACCAAACTTCCTGTGCACAAGCCTTTGAATACTGTGTTTGACTGTCTGAAATAGCATTTGTCTTAAGGCTGGGATCATTTATTCCCTCTGGAATTAAGCAATAGCACTGGCAGGAAAAGAAGCTATTTTGGGAAGGAGATGTGGGAGGAATTTTGCTATGTATCCCAGTCTAGGCAGACGTACCTTTCATTCTTTTGAAGCCTGTGCCATGCATTGGGGTCCTGAGAAATAAAAATCGATAACTTTCAGATAACTCTAAATGTAACTAGGGCTGTGGCTAAGTGCATATATCCTGTGTGATTCATGGCGGTGAAGACTGAATTTAGATGCATCAGCTTAAACCTAAACAGCAGAATGTGAGTTTTCTTTGGGGACTAGTCCCTAATGCAGATGGAGAAGGGGTAGGATAGAACTTTCCATCCCTTTTCTTCCTCTCCCTCACAGAGTATTTTTGCATACTCCTCTGTAGATATTTTTTTATTATTGGAGAAGTTTAAAATAAGGTAATAGATGCCATGTCCCCCATTCCCTCCCCATAAAGCTGAGGTGGGTAGGGCTTGGCAGCTGCTGGCAGCTGTAGAGATAAATAGGGGCCAGGGCTCCTGGATGAAAGGAGCCGGGCCGTGCAGCTATGAGTGCCTGCCTGGGAAGAGGCCATGAGGACCGTGTTGCAGCTGGAGCCCAGAAAACCAAGCAGCGACGTGGAGGTGGGAGACTATGGGACTACTTCAATGGACTTTTTGATCAAGTTATTACTCCTTTAGGGCAGAAGGGGGGATATTTCAAAGGACACATATAAGTCAGGTATACTTTACATGAGCTCTAATTTGTCAATTAATACCTTTAAATGGAAACCAGAGAGCCTGGCTGGTATGTTACTTTTGTGTTTGTTACTGCCTCAAATAGTAAAGAACTTACTCTCTGAATTTTATCTTCACAAATTAGCTGTAATCAGAAGGAAAACAAGCCTCCCTATGTGCTGAGTACTTTCCTGTTTTATTGCTGATCAGCAGTTTGTAAAGTGTTTTTCTGTGGGGGGCTTTTGAAGTCTCCAGTGTGATAGACTGTAATCACAACAGACTGCCTTTGGGTTTGGCTCCACCATGTCTTGGATTTATGAGAGGCTCTCCACCCTAGGCAATGCTGTCTAAGCTTATGAGAAACATTTTGCAAATTATTTCCTGCTGCTCATAACTATGTAATTAATTTGCTTAAAATTATAAATGTCTTTGTTTTACATATGGAGTTGGTGAAGAGATGGTCAGTGGTACTATTAGAGATATCAATGATCTGTATTTTTTGTTGTCGTTTTGTTTTGTTTGTTTGAGACAGGGTCTCCCTATAGCCCCAGATGGCCTGAAATTTGCCATGTAAACCAGGCTGTCCTCAGTCTCACAGAGATGAGCTGGCCTCTGCCTCCTGAGTGCTAGGATTAAAGGTCTGTACCACCATGACTGGCCTGTATGTTAATCTTTTTAAGTCAATGAATTATCACTTTATTTTCAAACTATTTATATCAAATGTTTAATGATTTTAGAATTTGAACTATATTGATGTCTTTCTATTTGGGCTTGGCATGAAATGTTCTTTATTTTATTGCAACATTCATACCTTTTATTTTTTTTAATTTTTTTAAATTTATTTTTGTATGTGTATGAATGTACTGTCTGCATGTAGGTTTGTGCACCCGTGTTGTGCAATGCCGCAGAGGTCAGAGAGGGCATCAGATTCCCCTGGAACTGGAGTTAAAGATGGTCCTCAGCCGCCCTGTGGATGCTGGGGATCAAACCCGGGTCCTCTGCAAGAGCGATTGGCGCTCTTAACCGCTAGGCCATCCCTCCAGCCCATCAGACCTTTTAAAGACACAGATTAGCCTTATGAATTAACATATTTTAACTACCTTTTTCTCTTTACATGTCTAATAATAGAAAAGCATTTTTATAGAGTGAGAGGGTTAATTTTAAGCATGAATGAGTTAGGCCCATGGAGATGAAAACGTTAACTGTGTGAAGTTGTATTAGTAGAAGGAAGGAGATAAGGCTGGAGAGGAAATGGGGATTTTAAAATTCTTTGAAGTGTTGGAATTTTGATAAAGATGCTTACTGGATGCTGATATGTGCTAGAGTCAACCCTAGAGTGCACAGGTGAAGGACGCAGCCAGTGCTGTCCAGGAATTGTAAACAAGTCCATCAGGATCTTTAAATCCATTCTTGGAAGATGCTGGAAACTAGGCCTGGGTGCTGCATGTGGGTAATCCCAGCTCTCAGGAAGTTGAGGCAGGAGGACTGGGAATTTAAGGACATTAAGGAGTTAAGGGTATCAGTAAGAGACCATATATATATATATATCTATCTATATCTATCTATATATATAGTCTCATATATGTATATATGAATGAAGCCACTACTGGCAGGTGTCTGTGGATCAATCTGGAATGACACCCCAGCTCTGCAGTCTGGCTGGAGCTGTGCTCTTGCTGACGTTGCCTACTTCTGTGCTCTAGGAGCGGCAGCGCCTGGAGACCATCCTCACTCTCTGCGCTGAGTACACGAAGCCAGATGGTCGCCGCCTGTCTGCGGGCACTACGGTGGCTGATGTGCAGAAAATCAACAAGGAGTTGGAGAAGCTGCAGCTGTCAGATGAGGAGTCTGTGTTTGAGGAGGCCCTGGTGTGCCCGGACGCCAGGTACAGGTGCCACCGGAAGGGTTCTCTCCATGACGCCGACTTGGTGAGCTTCGGGAGCCTCAGTCAGAGCAACGCCAGCTTCCTGTCCCCCAGGGGCAGCAGGACCGATGAACTGCTTGGTGACCTCACCAGGACGCCCCCACCACCCACCGGTGCCTTTCTGAAAGCGTCCAGCGAGTCTTCCTACCTAAGTATCCTACCCCAGGTAATGCGGGCTGCAGACCAGGCCTGGGGCCTAGGGCCATGCATGTGCTGAGAAGCTAGACGTTTCTCACTCTCGTTTTCCTGAACGCTTGGGGTGCAGCTTCCTTCCAAGCAAACTAGAGAGACTAATATGAAGTAATAAAGTTACACTGTAAACTTGCAGAAGCCCTGGAGTAGAAAGTTTTTCTTCTCTCTGACCCTTAGCTGTACAACTGAGGAGTAAAGTTGAGCAGGGCTCTAGCCTGCCTTCCTGTACTTTCTGTGCATATTCACATGCACACACTCACACACACACACTCACACACGCATGCACACACACACTCACACTGTGTGCCGTGCCCCCAACATTAACACTAATGTCTTTGAACATTTAGTGCACATATTATGTATTTTTCTCAAATTTCTAGTGGAAATTTTTGTCATTATTAGATTCATTTTTAATTGTATTAATTGAGCAAAGCAAATTTCATTGTGACACTTCCATGTATCTGTATGATGTAATTCTATCACAATCATCTCCTCTATTACCTTCTCTATTCTCTGCCCAGCCCTTCCACCTTGCCCATTCCACATCCTTAATAGTCTCCCCCATCCCATATATGAGAGAAAACACGATATTTGACTTTGTGGCTAATTTCACTTAACATGATGAGCTCCAGTTCCCCCTTTGTCCTGCAGTTGATAGTTGCACATTGCTCAAAGCTATGTGCTCCAGTGTGTATACACACAACCTTTTCTTTGTATTTCATCTGTTGATGGGCACTGAGGGCGATTTCATAACTTAGCTATTATAAACAATGCAACAGCAACCATGAAGGTGCAGATATCTCTGTAGTAGGCTATCCCAGGTCTATACTCAGGAGTGGGATCACTAGATCATTTAGAAGTCCTACTTTCTGAGCAGTCTCCATACTGATTTCCAGAGGGGCTGAACTAAATTACATTCCCCCCAGCAATGTGTAAAGGCCTCTTTCCCTCACCACACCACCACATCACCACCAGCACTTGCTGCTTTCTTGATGGTAGCCATTCTGACAAGGGTGAGATGGAATCTCAGTGCAGGTTTGAATTTGCATTCCTCTGATGGATTAGGGTTTGGATTGGAGTTAGTGGGAGTTCTTGCTAATAAAATCCATATGTAGTCAATCTAGGATATATTTTTAATGTATATTTTATTGGATTTTTGTGTGTTTCATACAAACTTCTTAATTATCTTCACACCCCCACTCCAATCCACTCCCTGGATTTCATGCATTCTGTCATAAATGCTAAGACCTAGTGAGTCAAGTTTGTATATCCAGATGTATTAGTCACTTTTCTGTTGCTGTGATAGAAACGCCGGGAACTTTTAAAAGGAAGAGTTCATTTGAGCTTACAGTTCCAGGGGAATTATAATCCATCACGGAGGGGAGGCAAGGAGGCAGGAGGTGCTGGAACAGGAACAGAAAGCAGAAGTTTACATCTTCAAGCAGGCATAGAAGCAGAGAGGTACTGGAGATTGGCGAGGCTTTAATAACTCTCTAAGCCCAGTGATGTGCTTCCTCCAGCATGGCCACACCTTCTAAGACCCACCCAACCCCCCCCCCCAAAAAAAACAACCCACCAACAACAACTAGAGACAAAAAAATCCAAATATTTGGAGCCTATGGGGGACATTCTCATTTAAATCTCCACACCACATATCCCTCAGTGCAAATTCATCCACCGGAGTCTAGTCACCCTATCTAGAGTCTCCTTTAAAGACGATCAACTCTCCTTCACCTAGCAATAATCAACTGCCAATAGTTCTTTGGCTGAAGTTAGGGCTTGCTGTCCATTTCACCCATTCTATGCTGGGTTTTTGTCTGATGGAGTTTGCCTGATTTTGTGCATGCTGTCACCATTGCTACCAGTTCATATGAGCAAGTTTTCAGAGACCTGGAAAACTCTGTTTCCCAATAATCACGTACCACCACTGGCTCTTACAATCTCTCCACCATAGTCCCTGAGCCATGGGTAGGTGAGGTTTAACATAGGAGTCCTATCCAGGGACACTTTCTCTGCAGTCTCTTTTTCTCTACACTTTGACCAGTTGTGGCCTTCTGTGTGCACTGTACTATTGCATGAAGAATCTTCGCTGGTGAGAGTTGAAAGATGGATTAGTATTTTCTCTACCCCCTGTTCTGCTATGTTCCATAAGCCTTAGGTATAGAGGTTTCATTGTCAATGTGTCACTTAGGGCATCTCTTGGACACTCCTTCTCTGTGTGTGACCAGTCATGGAACCTTGTAATAGTCTCCATCTTTTGTAAAAAATAAGCTTCTTTGATGAGTGGTATAAGATATGCTTGTCTACATATATATGGATCCATATTTAGCATACAGCAAGAAATTATATTTGTTTAGCAATATGACAGCCTTAGGGGTTTCTCTAAGATCTGTGTTTCCTTCAGCCATGTCCACAGTGCCATACATGAGTTCTCTCTCACTGAGAGTGCTTTAAGTCCAATCAGATAGCCACTGATTACTCTCAAGATAAAAGTGCCACCACTGTACTACTATAGCTTGCTGTGTCAGTCCCTGTGGTTATCAGGCTTCAAAGCTATGGTTGGACCATTGACCATGGTCTCCTTTAGCACCTTGCAGAGTGTCCTCCAAAACTATGAGAGCTAGTTTTTAGGAAGGAGGCTTCCAGGTCAGTTCCAGCTCAATTGTTCCAAGTCCTGTGTCCAAAGCATGTCCTGTCTTCAGCAAGAGGGTCTTACCTTCCGATTCTGGGAGATAATCAAGGGCTGTGGCAATAGCTTGTGTTATTTTGGGAGTCGCTTGACTACCCTGACCAACAGGGAGAGTTCTCCTGTGTGACACTGTCTTTCTTGTTATGTAGCCTTCAGTTATACACATGTACTCATGTTGGGATATTGTATGTATCTTTTTCAGTAGGTTTTGGAGCTAACACATTTCCTTCACACCGTCTAAGCTTTATTTATCTCTCCTCTCTCCCATCCAACCTCCCTCCTCCCTCTCCAGTTAAAGCACCCCATTTTCCCCTCGATAATACCTGTCTCCCATCATCGCCCCCTCTGTTGAGCTCTCCCCCCCACCCCCCATGGGCTCTTGTTCATCTTCCCTCCTCCCTTCCCAGATGAATACCTCAGTTTTCTCCATTTCCGCCATGGAGACATCTGTGTCCACTCTCCCCCTTTCTTGGACTCCTTCCTTCCCTTTACCTGGCTCCTGCAGGTACATCAGAATATGCACTCACCTGTAAGGATTTGGTGCCAAGTTCCACAAATGAGAGAGAACATATATCCCTTGTTTTTTTGTTTTTTTTTTTCTTTTTTGAGTCTGTGTTACTTCACTAGTCCCATCCACTTAACTTGAAAATTTCATGATTTCGTCTTACTTTACCACTGAGTAGAACTCCATTGTACAAATAAATGCCATGCTTTCATTATAGAATATAAACTTTTTGTGTTCTTTTGTTGCATTACTTACTGAAAGTGGAATTGCTAAGTTAAAGAGTTTGTATATTTTTCTTTTATTTGTTCATTCATTCGTTTTAGTTTTGCTTTTGTTCAGATACATTCTCACTATGAAGCCCAGGCTGTCCTCAAACTTCCACCTCAGCCTCTTGAATACTGAGATTACAGGTGTGACCCACTATGCCCGGCTTATGTATTACTCATTTCAATAAACAGATTCAAACTGCACTCTTTGAAGACTACAGTTCTAACATAATTGGTAGCATTTCACAGGCATGATTTGTTTCCTGTGCACTTGTCAAAGTTGTGTTTTGTCATAATTTTGCAGTTTTCCAAACTGATAGGCATTTTAAGGTGCATAAAGTAGGTACCCTTTTCATATTTTAATGCCATTTTTATTTTGACTTTCTTCTTAAAAACCTATTTGTTCATGTTTTACTGGGTGCTAAGAGCTGTTGGAAGCAAATTGGTTTTTTATGATGAGAGATCTTGCCATGGCTTTATTTTTGCTACTTTTTGGAGATATGAGTTTAACATTCCTTGATAGTCATAATTATTACCTAGTCTTCTAGTTGTTTGCTGGCTTACAAATGTCCAAATTTGAGGAATTTTTTAACGAATTCAAGAACACTTTCTAGTGTTGCTTTTCCACAAAGGTTAAGGACTTTTGTTTCCTAGAAAAGTTTTATAAAAATCTCTACCTTCTTTTTGACAAAGGATTTGGAGGGTACTTAGAATAAAAGATAGACATTTCATTAAACTAAATTAAAATACCAAACTAGGAGGGGAAAAAACTGCTACCGGAATTACAAGGTGGATTTACTTCACTAGTTTACTAGGTACAGCAAGTCTTTCTATAAAGCTCGGGCTCGTATCTGAGATTCTTGGCCCTCACGGTCACCAAATAATGACAAAAAAAGGACACTTAAATTTCTGTTGTTGTCTGTTAGAAAGATAATATTAATTCTTTAAGAAAAACATAAGAATGTTGGGGATATGGTAAAGTGCTTGCCTACCATCCCCACCACAAAAAAAGAAGAAAGAAAAATTTTATACTTATTGATTGTCTCACAATTTTTTTAAAAGGGGAAAAAATCATAATTTAGCATCATGGTGCTAATTTCCAGCTCTGGTTTCCATGTGGTATGTTATTTGAGGTAGCTTACATAAAGCTTATATATTTGGTTTTATTTTTGTTCATTTAACTGTAACAAAACTTGCATACTAAATGTTCCTGGCCAGAAGTTCCTATGTATCTACTGAGTTCCTCCTCCTCTGAATCAGGATGATAGGCCATTAAGCATCTGTTGAATGTCAGTCCCTTTCCTTTTTATGGCCACTAGGGCAGTTAGGATTGAAAAGTGGAGAGGAGTGAGGAGTCAAATGTTACCAGGCACTCAGGTAAAGTAAATGACCGTTCGAAGCTTTGGGCTGTTGTTATTGGTCATCCATCATCCTTAGAAATCTGTGACCCTTTTTCCCATCTTAATTTTTTTCATTTCTTCACTATTACAGAATTCTGCCTGATTTTTAAATTTATTGAGCACCATCCTCTCTCTAAAGACTCTCTTTTGAGAGAGGGCTTTGACAAGAAAGCTTATCTAAACAAGCAGATCCTGGCAGATGTTTTAAACTGCTCAACTAAGCTCTTGTGGAATAGGAGGACTTGGAGCTGAGTGCAACATTCATTGTCCCTGGAGACAGAGACATCCTTAGAGACCAGAAGCATCAAGGCCGTCACAGCTTGTCACCCAGCACACCTTAGAGCTCAAATGAGAGGCTGATGGGTTCCAAGGGATAGGTTTTCACTTATTGCTTTTCAAAGAAATAAGTATATTATTAACTCAAGAACAGAGACCGAAGACTTAAACAGTCAAACTTCCCAGTCCTCTTTGGGATGTTCCTTTCCCAATAATTTGCCCCTGAATTATAAGCTTAACAAAGTACTGTGTTTGTTGTTAGTTTAGTGGTAAAATGGAGAAGAGAGAAATATTAAAAACACTTCAAATTTACTTAACTAAAGAAAGATTTTAATAATCTCTAAGAACCTGAGATTTACCAGCCTATAGCTTACTTTTTTAACAGTAAATAAAAAAATGTATATGACCTTAGAAATATGCTCATTTTAGCAACCTTTGTGAAGCTGTCTACTACACCTGAGGTAAAACCTGACTCAGCTGTGGCTCATGAGATATGTTTGGAAATTGCTGTATCTATTGTGAAAAGCTACGTACCCCAACAAGCTCCTTTGCCTGCAAGAGATCTGGTTAGGGGTGGGATGGGGTGGCAGGTGAGAATTTTCCTGTCCCTATCCTCTCTCCTTTTTTTTATGTCTTTTTGAGATAGGGTCCTCACCTAGCCTGGAACTCACTGTGTAAACCAGGCTGGCCTTGAACTCACAGAGCTCTGCCTACCTCTGCTGGGATTAAAGGCATGCACAACCATGCCTGACCATCCCTCCTTTTTTTGTGTAGACCGGTTACCTTATAGATGACATTTGATGATAACACATACATGTGCAGTGAGCTTACTGAAATATGCCAGTGTATCAGTGGATTTCTATCCATCACTATAAAGAAAGCAAATTGAAATGAAGGGTATTGTGTTTAAATTTTTACTGAAATACGCCAGTGTATTAGTGGATTTCTATCCATCACTATGAAAAAAGCAAATTGAAATGAAGGGTATTGTGTTTAATTTTTTTTTGGTCTTTTTAAGACAGGGTCTCCCTTTAGTCCTAGCTGGCCTGGAGCTCACTATGTAGACCTGGCTGGCCTTGAACTCACAGAGCTCTGCCTGCCTCTGCTTCCTGAGTGCTGGGATTAAAGGCCTGTGCCACCATGCCTGGCTGTGTTTAAATTTTTACTTTTCTGGTTACCATAAAATTAAAGCTATCTATCCTCTGTCTTGTCTTGATTCTCTACTAGTTTTCTTTATTTTGTTCATTAATAAGATTACAATATTTTCATCCCCTTCTATCATAAAGCATTCAGTTTTAAAATGCCTCTTGAACATATTCTTTTTGTATGTAGCAAGAACAACCAAAAAATCTTGTACATATGTTCCCTAGAAACATTTATTGCTATAATCAGTCTCTTATCTATTAAATATACTCATTGTGACAAACTTTCTAAAAACTTTGTGTCATGCAAGTACTTTGAATTTCACTGTTAATTATCTTCACTCCTTGCATACAGAGTGGACAGGTTCCGGGTTGGTCATTCGTTTTGTTGTCTCTTAATGCTTTGCTTCCACCAGTGACAGAGATATTTTTAAACCACGTTGGAAGTAGAAACCTAATATATGGTATTGACCTAACAGGATACTGGCCTTCCAAGGCTTTCCTGCTAAGATTACTGGGCAGTAATTTGGAATTCACTGTTACAGACACCCCCCCACCCCCAGCCCAAAGCAACCACCTGAGGCTTGAGACAAAGAACATTGTTTGTGATGAAAAGGTCAGCAGTTTTTAGATGACAATTCAAAACCTAAATGTCAAAGCTCAGAAAGCCTGTGTGCCTTTATTCTAACCTACCTGAGAGACTAAATTCTTTTTTTTTTTTTTTTTTTTTTTGGGTCCTTTTGAAAAAGGGTCTTCCTGAAGCCACAGCTGGCCTGGAACAAAACCAAGCTGGCCGGCCTCTGCCTCTGCCTCCTGAGCTCCTGAGCTCCTGAGTCCTGGGACTAAAGGTGTGCACTACCACACCCAGCTAGAGATACTGAATTCTTAATCATTAATCTCCCTACAAGATAGGGTAGAGGAATAAAAAATATGGACAAAGAATACATATGGATGGTGACATGATAGAGGTTTCCTTGAAGTTCTATCAGGATTGGAAAACTAGTAAATTAATTCAATGAAGTATACAGTCATTATTTGGTAATCTGAATTTTATTGGTTTTTTTTTTTGTTGTTGTTGTTGTGTTTTTTTGGGGGGGGTCTTTTTTGAGACAGGGTCTCCCTGTAGCCTCAGCTGTCCTGGAACTCACTCTGTAGACCAGGCTGGCCTTGAACTCACAAAGATCCACCTGCCTCTGCCTCCCAAGTGCGGATTAAAGGCGTGTACCACCACACCCAGTAACTCTTTCATTTTTAAATTGTGAATTATCTAATTATTGACTTAGTCATTAAAAATTGCTTTCATTCAAAGAGATAAAAATTAAATAGATATTCTTTTCAGTCCTTGCATTGCTTGCTGTATAGAAAGTTTTGGTCTCTCCAATAAAGCAAATATAGGTCTCCTTGAGTCAAGCAAGACTCCTCCATCAGCACCAGCTACACCTCACCTGCCTGGAAATACTGTGCAGCAGTGGCAGCCATATGCCTGTATATCCCAAATCTAATTGGCTATTAGCTCTCTCCTTGGAGGAATAACTCATGGCTGATGCCACAAGCTTACATCCTCTAGTGGTTAGGAGATATTATAAGCCACAGTAAGACCCTGTTATATTTTACAGAAAAAACGTAATTCGTGGATTAAAATACCATCCAAACATCTGTGTCTATACCAAAATAACCTACCATAACAATTAGTACTGTTTAAATACATACATATATATATATACATATAATTGCTTGTGCTTCATTAGTAGGATTGAAGGGTTATTCCTGGACAAACTGTCAGCCCATGAAAAGAAACAGCCAGAATTGACTGAGTCCACAGCTCCAGAGAAAGTAGACTGTTTTGTTTCTCGTCCACCTGTGCCCCTTTTCTAAACCTAGGGAACAATCTGTGGAAGAGGGGGCATGGTAGAATGTAAGGGCTGCGATTAGGGTGAATGGTGAAACTACAGCAATATAGACTGGACACTTATTTGATCAACTTGATTGTACATACAAGCCAGCTGGATGGTGGGACCCTTGGGCTGTGTGGGTTTGGGCACAACTGCTTACAAATTGGTTTTACATGAAGGATGCTTGTATTCATAAATTATTACTTATTGTTAAAAAATGAAAAAAAATAATAAAAAAAAGAAAGTCTTGGTCTCCATCAGGCGCCCCCCACCATAGCTAAATCAAATTTCTAAGAGGAAGAGGCATTTTCAATATAGTTTGTTCTGTCTTTAAGCAGTAGGTAGTTGTGATTAGGCTTTGTACATGATCCAAAAAATTACTTTCTTCCCTCAATCTTTGTCATTAAATGGTTAAGACTATCAATATACCCTCTTTCACTTTGTTTATTGGTTGATTTTCTCATTGCTTTCCATGGAGCTTGGGCATTTCCATGACATAGGTGGTAGCTAGCTAGCATTCGGTATTTAGTCATAAAGCCCACCTGTTCCCTAAGGATCTTAAACACATAGGAAGAAGGCTATAAGACGAGGACAGTAAATCATGGGTTAACAAAAAAGGCGAGGCACCCCCAGCATATTGAACACACCCCCTTACATTGTTTGACATGTCGTTACCAAACTGATGTATACTTGTTTTGGAACAAATAACAATGAAAATAAAACTGGCCCCACCTTATGTTAAACCAAATAAAGACAAATACTCATTTGCTGGAAAACCTCACAGGAAGACCTAACAGTATGGCTCCAGATTCAAAAGGCTTCTGTCTGCAGATGGATCTTGTAAAGAAGGTAGTGGCATGCAGAGAGATCCCTGAAAGTGGATGCCAGAGGCCTTGCATTAGTTATAGTTTCCCACTGTGCAGTCAATTTTATAACACTAGAGAAGGCGCTTAGTCTCCATGCACTGCAACTTTCTCTTGTAAATAGCCTCTTAGTTCTGTGAGCCATAAGGGCAACGTGAATTTGCCAACTGAAGTTGGTTTGTTGGTGCTCACCTAGGCATGTAATTGCGTAGGGCAGCAATCTCTATGGCAAAATGGATCATAGTAGGAAGGAAACAGTTCCTTTTGTTTTGTTTTGGTTTGGTTTTTGTTTTGTTTTACTGAAGCAAGATCTCATGTAGTTTAGGCTGGCCTCCTTGGGCATGTGTCTTGCTTTCACATGGACATAAAGAGTATGAAACACTAGACCTTGCAGCAGCTGGTTTATAAGTCAAATACTAAAACTCAAAACTCAAGAGTGACTAACCCATTTCTGTGTTGATTAACACAGACCCCAGAGGATATAAATGAGGAACAGAGAACCCAGGAGTTGGCTGCAATGGAAGATACCCGGATGGTGATTCTCAACAACCTGGAAGAGCTTGAACAGAAAATCAAAGATATAAATGACCAAATGGATGAATCTTCCAGAGAGGTATAAACTAGAAGTTCACTTTCTGCTTTTTTTTCTCTCTCTCTCTTTTTTCCCATTATTCTAAAGCTTTTTCAGCTCATTGTGGCATAGGTCTGGGAGGATAAATATGTAGAGGTCAACACAAACAATGCTTGTTCAGTGGGAATCATGCATAGACTACCCATATTTATATTCCCTTTGCTTTGTGTTTTCTGCAATCTGATGGCCTAAGCGTATTAAGCCATCTTTAATGTACTTTATATCTAGCAAAATTTGTTTTTATTAGTACAACTCATATTTTATTTTTTATTATTTTTATTTTATGTATGACTATATTGCATGTAGGTAGGTGCACCCATGTCATGGAATGTCTGCAGAGGTCAGAAGAGAGCTTCAGATTCCCCTGGAACTGGAGTTACCAACAGTTGTTAGCTGCCACAGTTATCAGCAGCCATGGGGGTGCTGGAAATCGAACCTTTGTCCTCCTCAAGAACAGCCAGTGCTCTTAACCACTGAGCCATCTCTCCAGCCCCATGATTAATGCTTTCATTACAGGATTTGTTAGCTAACTTGTTTTATAAAGTGTCCAAATCCAGATCCAATTAACATTTTCTGAGCATCCTTACTAAGACTTGGTATCATAGAGGTACTATGAAGGGACTCATCCATGGATTAAATGTAATCCAGCTTTCTATAAATTTACAGAACAGGGAGCAGACAGTGTCTTTTAACTATAATAGAAGACAGTGGGAGTTTTTAATGTTGCTATCACAGAGAAAGCACAGAATTCTGCTTGTGCTGGGGGGTGGGGCCTGTGATATCATTCACAGATGGTGCTCGTACTCGGGGGAGCTGTGGGGAAGGGACTGCTCACCTGTCATCTCATGCATCCCCTGGGACCTCCTAAGAATGCAGGGCTCTCTGGCTGGGCTGGGATAACTTTCACTCCTCAGACTCTAGGGACCAAAAAAGAACCCAACTTAGCTTATGCTTGAGCTATACTCTAAGGAAATATACAAATTATCTTGTAAAAAGAGCAGAAAAGAATCTGTAGGAGAAACAAGTGGTAAGATAACTAGCTTTCCTAGCCAATGCATTGCGGCTTCCCTGTCTTACATAGGCAGGAATCCTGGGTCTTTTATGAGCTCTCCTTGAGCCCCACAATTTGGCTGGTCAGTAAGACTTTGAAATTCTGTTAAATATGTACCTCCAAGTGGGCAGTGGAGAATGTTCCTGAAAGTGAAATGCTGCTGAGCTTTGTTTTGTGTCCCTAGTTGGATATGGAATGTGCTCTTTTGGATGGAGAGCAGAAATCTGAGACAACTGAACTCATGAAGGAGAAGGAGATTTTGGATCATCTCAACCGGAAAATAGCAGAATTGGAAAAGAACATTGTTGGTGAAAAGACCAAGGTAAAACAAATTATACTGGAATGTAATTTTTAATGGGTGAAGCTAGGGTGCCAGTTAATTGAATTTAAATGTTAAATGAAATACTTTGATTTGGACTTTGTGTGTCATGTTCCTGGATAAAAAAGGGTATAAAGAAAAACTTCCTAAGATCCTATGCTGTTGCACACTGAGATCCTATGTTGTCGCACAACTGCCGGGACAGGGCAGCTGGCACTCTAGAACTGGTATTTCGCGGCAGTCTGATCCTGCATCATGAGGGAGTTCCTTTTTCCCCATAAGCCTTTCTCTTCTTCTGATTTCACTGTGGTTTTCTGTTTTGTATACTGGCTTGTCACTAGAGCCCTGCAGGTTGGATCAGGCATATTCAAGCATAGGTGCTTCGTTGTTATTGTTTACTTTTTTGTTCGTTAATAAGATGAATAGTCTCCATTCATCCCACCTGCCTTGCCTTGCTATTGTCTACAATGCAAGCAAACTGCTCTTGGGGGAGAAAATGTGTGGGCATTTTCAAGTGAGTCCCTCAAACACTACCAAGTGACAAATAATCTACCAGCCACAGGTGCCACTCAGCTGTGGTGAGGTCTTGCTTGTACTTTTCAGGCCACAGCTTAAATGTTAGCTGATAGCCACTTGGGAAAATATGGAAAATTATTTGCAGAGCTTAGAATTCAGAGTATTGGTTTTCCAATGAGGAGTTGCGCCTCCCCTCCCCACTTGGAAATATTATGCATTCCTTTTCCATTATGATTTAGTAACAGCTGAAGTAAGCCTAAAATTAAAAATAAAATTCCAATTTGAGTTAGCAGAAAGCAAACGAGCTTTAACTCATTCTTTCCGCCTATCATGTTTTCTACTAAGCAGAGAAAAACATGTTTCAGTTTGAGTAAGTTCTAGTGTTCATTTGTGTAAAGAATTTCTACTAAATGTGACTTTCTTTTAAGGCTCTTATTTGTTTGAAACCATTAAATAAAGGCATTCAATGTCACTGCCAAAGACTGAGCTCAGAATTGTATCATCAGAAATGGAAGTTGGCGTATTGATCCACTTCATTTTTCCTGATTGCCTGCGTGTCAGAATCAAACTGTGCTGTCCTTCCATCTTAAACTATCATCATTCTATGGCCAGCCTTTGAAATACCAGAGAATCTGCTTGAATAATGGGCATTTTTTTTTTAGAAGCTTCCAACCAGTCAAAGGGTTAACTGTATAAATCTGAAGTACAGGAGCTGAGGAGATGGGTCAGGTAAAGGCACTTGCTGCACAAATCTGATGACCTGAGTTAGGATTTCTGGAGCCCACCATAAGAAGCCAGACTTGATGGCATCTGTCTGTAATCCCAGCATTCCACAGCAAGGTCTGAGGAGGAGGCAGGAAGATCCAGAAGAGGCTTATGCTCCAGGTAGCCTAGAGTAGGCAGCATAGTGACAAAACAATACCACACATGCACGCGCACGCACACACACACACACACACACACACACAAATACATACATATACTGAAGTACAGGAAGTCTTAGTTAATGACTTACCTTCTTTTTCAAAGACTTTGCATTGACACAACCAGAAACTTTTGTTGGAGGTCTTATTTTGGTTATAATTAGTATTCTATTATTCTGAAAATATTAATTAAATTAAATCACATTGTAGAAGCCATACTGCAGTTCTTGTCATACTGCAAACCCTGTAATGTGTAGGAATGGCATCGTGTTCCCTGCAAACGCTGTTGGCTTCACCCATGTGTTTGTCTTTGTGTGGCTCGCCTGTACCAGGATCCACAGGTCTTGTCTCTCTGTCATGGGCCACCCATGTAAGTGTTTATCTTTGTGTAGCTTGCCCATACCAGGACCCACAGGTCTTGTCTCTCTCTCTCTGTCATGGGCCAGTGCTGAGTATGACTTTCTAGGAAAAGCCGTGCTGCATTCCAGACCTAAGGTAGAGGTGAAACTCCAGTAACATTCACAGAAAAGAGCCAAGAAGCCACCTCCATCCCTCCTGACAAGGAGAGGACCTAGAGTGTGGAGCAGACCCAGCAGCTGTTAGGGGATTAGTGGGTCCTGGCAGGTGGAATTCTTGTCTTTCATCACATGGGATGAAAAATAGCAGAAACTGGCTTTGTTTAGGGCCTCCAAAAGAGCACGAGGGGGTAGAAAGAGAGACTGGCAAGATGATGTCACTACATATTTTTGACAACCGAACTCAAATAGCAACTCACCACTGCTTGGCAGAATCGGTCTGTTTCACAAGTAAACCTGTTCTAGCACTTCCTGCCATAACAATTTCTGTTCAAACCTCTGGTCTCCTTTTTCCCTCTGTGGCTCAGAGATACTCTTACCACTTGCCCCAGTGAGAAACCGGAAGCATCCAGTCTTCTCTCACCTAAGGAGGGTTCTCTTCTCCCACCAAAGACCAGTCCTTCGGGACATTCTCCAAGTGTCATGCCATCCCACCTTCTCAAGTCCTCGGTCCTCCTCCACAAGCTTTCACCATCTTTGCTGTCAGTGGGTGGCCATTATTGTTTTTAGGATGTTATCCATTAAGATAAACTAATACTGGGCTGGAGAGATGGCCTAGTGGTTAAGAGCGCCGACTGCTCTTACAGAGGAGCCAGGTTCGATCCCCAGCACCCACATGGCGGCCGAGAACCGTCTGAAACTCCAATTCCAGGAGAACTCCACTTCCAGGGGAATCCGACACCCTCTTCTGACCTCTGCGGCATTGCACGACAAGGGTGCACAAACCTGCATGCAGACAGTACATTCATACACATACATAAATAAATAAAAATTAAAAAAAAAAAAGATAAACTAATACTTTATTTCTTCATCATAAACTTTTCAATCAATTTAACCAGTACACACTGTCTCTTCATTGGCAAATTAGCCAAATTAGCCATCCTTCCCATTCCAGTTGGCTCGACCCTCCACTACACCATCAGTTTTCTCCTTTTAAGACCCCAGAAGACTCAGTGCTTTCCAGCCAGAGTGCTTTTCAGAACCCCTGAGTAGCATTCAATACACAGGAAAATTCTTTCTCTTGGCTTTTTATCTATTTATTTCCTTGAAGCTCACACTCTTTTTTTTAATTTCTCTCTCTCTCATACTATTTGTGTGTGTACATGAATGAGTGTGTTTGTGGGAGTGGGGGTATCATGTGTGTGCACACCTGTGCAGGCTCAAGTAGAGGCCAAAGGCAACATTGCTTTTAAAACTGTGTGTGCATGTGCGTGTGTGTGTGTGTGTGTGTGTGTGTGTGTGTGTGCATGCGTACGCGCTGGCACATGTGCACAGATGTACATGTGAAGGTCAGAGGACAGTTTTGGGGAGTTGACATTCTCCTTCTACCATGTAGGCCATGGGGATTGAACTCAGGTTGCCAGGCATCGCAGCAAGTGCCTAACCTGCTAAACCATCTCACAGGCCCCCACTTTGCCTTTTTTTTTGAGGCAGGGTCCCTCACTGGCCTGAAATTGACCTATTAGACTAGGCTGGGTGGTCAGTGAGCCTCAAGGGTTGCCTTCCCTGCCTCCTCAGCCCCAAGACTGCAAGTGTGCCACCACACTCGGATTTTCTTTCATGGAAGTTTTGAGGATTGAACTCAGATCCTTACACTTGTATGGCAAGCACTTTTTGAACTGAATTTCCAGCCTCCTTCATGTACTCTTAACTCTATACTATTTGTCTATGATCTGAACTCAGTTTTTGTATCCTGTTGTTCTTATTTATTTTAATTTTTATGTGTATGAGTGATTTGCCTGCATGTATGTAAGTGCACCCATGCATGCAATGCCTTCGGAAGTAGAGAGAAAACATCAGATCCCCTGAAATTGGTCTTATGGATGGTTGTTAGCTGCCATGTGGGTGCTGGGACTCAAACCTGGGTCCTCCACGAGAGCCACCAGTGCTCTTAAGCACTGAGCCATCTTTCTAGCCCTGTTGTAACTGAACTTCTGATCTTCACTTGCTCCTTGTGTTCTGCACCTTGTCCCTCTATCATATACACTCCCTCCAGTTTTCTGAATCTAGGAACTTGCATCCCTGTCCAGTTGTCTGCTCCTGCAGGAACCTGGATATTGATCCTGACACTTCCTTCTCCATTACATAATTAATGACCAGTGTATCTCTCAGTTACCAGTATCTGTCTCTCCTCTCAGCGTTCTCTTTGCATTCCTCAGAATCCCCCCTTGTCCCTTTTTGGCTTTTGTCCCTTCCGTCCATTCTCTTTACAGCAGCCATGATAATCTTTAAATAAACAGAAATGAGGTCAGAATTCAGTCTGACTGTAGGATGCGGCCCTGGACTACTCTGTATCAATCTGGGTTTTACTGTGATCTGTGGTCACTTTTCCACATTTGCGCACTCTCGCCATGGCCTTCTCTGTGTGTTCGGGGGGCCCCCTCCTCCACCGGACCCCACCCTACCCAGGTCTCACTCAGATGCTGCTTCCCACTCATGAAATCCCCTTCCCCAGATCCCTCACCTCCTTTCTGTCTTTCAGGGTTCGGTTTCACTGTCAGTTTTTCCCAAAAACCTTCCCAGCATTTTCTAGTTGAAATTACATTTCTGCTGTTCTCTTAGTCCTTTTACATATCATATTTTATCATTTACATTTGTTTTGGATTATTAGATATTCATTTCGCCTCTCCTACCAGTGAGCTAGAGGAAGCACTGTTATCCCCTGTTTATCCAGCCTGTAGTATTTGCCAAAATACTGCCCAGTGTGCTTTGGGAATGTTGTCCTTGGACTCTCCTGCTTCAGCGCTGGTCCAAGCTAGGCATGACAAAAGACACTGAGCCAAACACCTGCTAAAGAGCTCGGGGCAGCCAAGTCTCAGGCCAGCTGGGATGGGCTGCCCAAGCACACATGTCAGGGGCCTGTAATCACACTGTCAGTCAAGCCAGAGTCTAAGACAGAAAGAGGAAGTGGCCTTTGCCCTTTAGGATCACATTTCCCTTTCCACACACCTGTTACTGTGGTCAGATATAAAGTGGGTAAGGAGGAAAGTAAAACCCGAAGAGCTATCCCCAGGGAGCTGGCTCCAATTCAGACGTGCCTAGCACATCCTCCGGTCCTGCCCGTGTTTCTTGGCAAGGTATAGAAGCAAAGGGAACATGTTCAGTAACACATCAAAGTTCGAATCTTGTTATGAAATTATTGACAACGTTTCCTTGGTTCTTTTTTGTCTGTTTTTGATGTTGTTATTTTGTTTTGTTTTTTGACAGGGTCTTATAGCCATGGTTGCCCTGGAACTTAATATGTACACCAGGCTGACCTCGAACTCACAGAGATCCACCCTCCTTTGCCTCCCAAATACTAGGACTCTCACCCTGCCTTCCTTAGCTCTTGAGATAAAAGATGAGCAAAATATTCTATTATCTACTTACTGAGTATTTTTCCAGAGGTTCCCTGGCTGACCCTTCCCTGCTCCTAGGGAACCATGGTCAGTTTGTGACTCTAAGATAAAGGCCTTCCTGTTATATTCTGGAGTAGTAACCATGTCACACATACAGCCACTGTAAACATGGATAAACCCTGAACAAATATGAGTATCTGACCGAAACATAAACTCGGAAGGGTTGTTTATTTAGTGAAGCACTGAACAAAGAGATCATCATCACCTTTTGCATTAAGTTAAGCAAAGAGACCATCAAATGAAAGGAGAGGGCACTGTTACCTTGGTAACAAGGTAGGATGGATACTAGCCCCCTACGTCCAGCCTGGGTTTAGAAAGCTTGAGAGCTTGCTTGCTTGCCCTGTTGCCCTTCCTACTTCAAGAGCAAAGCTTGATTTGAAAGAAAAAGTAGTGGACATGCACATCTCTTAGGGAGGTTTTCTATCCATCCTTGTCTATGACTGCATTACAAATTCAAAGCTAAAAATAGTTTTTCAGCTTCCTCTGTTTTTAGAATGTCTGTGTTTCATCTGTGTTTCTTAACCTATAAGAAATTCAAATGCCACTTGGGCTGAAATACAAAGAAGATATTTAAAGATAAGGCTCTGCTTTCAGACTTCTGGTAAACTCTTTCCATGAACTAGACAGTAATCATACATTTCAAACCATCCTTTCCTTTGAAGATGCTTTTGTGTCTTCACACAGATCTATTCTAGCATTGTAGCCAAACACACTTAACTGTGAGCTGAGGCTTAGGTCACTGTCTGTACATGTTCCTGAGTGAAAGCTGAAAGTCTTTGTTGTCCCAATTTTTCTACAATAAGCATATATTCTCCTAGACTAAGTGGTTACATTTTCTTCCCCATTATCATCCTGCCAAAGTACCTGTTACTTCCTCTCTGTGCTTCCTTCAGAGCCAAGGGAAGACCGGGAGCCTGGCCCGCATTCTTCTGGAGGTGTTAATGCCTCCCAAGTGCTGCCCATTTGCCAGGTCACAGTCAGGGTTAGAAAGGGCCAGACCTTCTAGTGCCTCTTTCTTACATTTCAAAGTCAGCTCTCTGGCTAGAGGAAGTGGAACTGGATCGCACAGGATTGGGGGATTAAGTCAACAGGATTCCAGATAAAGCTATTTTTTCTGGTGGTTTCTTAATTACATAAACCCTCAGTGTTCAAATCTGCCCAGTTTTTAATACTAAATACCTGTTAATTTTGTAAATGGAATGCCAAAGCCAAAGGGGGAATGTCCTCAGAAAGAGATAGGGTACCTCAGTGGGTGGACCCCCAACAGTTGTGATTTGTTTACAGCAGTCTCATCATTCTCCGCAGTTCAAAAATCTGAAAAGTTTTCAGAGGCAGGAAGTGACTGGCATATTGATTATTTATAACTGCAGCTACACAGTTGGTAGCAGGCTTGCAAATGAAAGTATAGGAAGCTCAGTTATATTTGAATTGCAGGTAAACAAAGAATAAGTCTTTACATATACAGCCCAGGCAATATTCAGAACATGCTTATATTTAAAAAAAATATTTACTATGGATTTGAAATTCAAATGTAACTAGGCACCCATTATTTTACCTGGCATCTCTTCAAGATGGCCTTGAATCACCTGCTTATTGAGAATCACACAGTTAAAGATGCTAAAGTGAACTTTTTCTTTGTATTTAATGATATTTTTGATGCAATATTAGAATTCATATACAGTCAGAAAGCTAAATTTCAGTTTTTTCCTTCAAGAACATAACTGAACTTACAGTACTCATGTATTAAGTTCTCGAAGAATTCAATTATATTTAAAATATATTTAAGAATAGAGAAAACTTATTTACTGTCTTCCTACCAGAAGATCTAGAAAAAGAAATAGTTTTATGGGGGTCCTGGAGTTTTTAAGGACTAAAGTTTTGTGAAGATGCTCAAATGATCATACAACAACTCCTGGCATTTGTATAAGAAAGTAATCATTTATACCTGAGCTTGAAATCTATTAATACTCTCTGAATTAGGTAGTAGTAGGGTCTGTCGAAGTTCGTTCTTTAATTTACCTGAATATGTGTGTGTGAATTACTTATAAGAGAGGATTTTTATGCTATGAAGACAATTAACGAGGAATCAGTTAAAGAATATTCTCTCTCTCTCTCTCTCTCTCTCTCTCTCTCTCTCTCTCTCTGTCCATCCATGGGAATGGGGGCACATGTGTACCATGACACTCATGTGGAGGGCAGAAGACACTCTTGGATATTGGTCCTCATCTTCCACCTTGTTAGAGACGGGGTGTCCTCACTCACTGAGAGTATACCAGGCTAGCCAGCCCTGAGCTTTTGTCTCCACCTTCCTTAAGAGCTGGGATTGCAGACATGCACTGCTGCATCTAGCTTTATATGGGTTCTGGGGAATCAAACCCAGGCCTCAAGCTGAAGCCATCCCCCAAGCCCCTGAGATAATTTTTGATGAATGTTGAATTGCTGTCCTATTAGAAAAATGAAATTGCATTTTCCTTTGTCTCTCATAATCCTGGATAGCTAAACCAGTGTTCCTCAACCTGGCCATGTGGTAGAAAACTTAGATTAAGAAAGTGTTTGCGGGGCTGGAGAGATGGCCTAGTGGTTAAGAGTGCCAACTGCTCTTGCAGAGGATCCGGGTTCGATCCCCAGCACCCACATGGCGGCTGAGAACTGTTTTTAACTCCAGTTCCAGGGGAATCTGACACCCTGTTCTGACCTCCACGGCATTGCATGACATGGGTGCACAAACCTACATGCAGACAGTACATTCATACACATACAAGAATAAATACAAAATTTTAAAAAGTGTTTAAAAAAAAGAAAAATGTTTGCTAGTCTGTTTTATGTCCCTGTATTTGTGACTGAATTGGGGCTTAGGATGTGGGATCTGTAAATCCTTACAGGGTTATTCCAGTAGAGTAATGTATTGAGGTGGAGAACCACTGAACTCAAGGCACCTTGCAGTGAGAGGAGAGTGAGCAAGTCTCTACCTTTTTCTGCCTGTAGCCATCCTTCAGTCTTTAGTGAATGAGTGAATAAATCACTCTCTACATGCAACCAGCTATCCATATCCTTGCATTCACATCCACAGATTAGTGATATTTAAAGAAATATATGGGGGCTGGAGAGATGGCCTAGCGGTTAAGAGCACCGACTGCTCTTGCAGAAAACCTGGGTTCGATCCCCAGCACCCACATGGCGGCTGAGAACCATCTGTAACTCCAATTCCAGGAGAACTCCAGTTCCAGGGGAATCCAACACCCTCTTCTGACCTCCGCGGCATTGCACGACACGGGTGCACAAACCTACATGCAGACAGTACATTCATACAAATAAATAATTAAATAAATAAATAAATAAATAAATAAATAAATAAATAAAAATTAAAAAAAATAAATATATCTGACCTGAGCCTAGACATCTTCCCTGTCATTATTCCCTACAATTCAGTATAACAATTATTTGCCTAGCACTTACATTGTATTAAGTATTATAAGTAATCTAGAGAGGATTTAAGGAGGTTTATGTAGGTTACGTGCAAATGCTATGCTATTTCCTGAGAGGGAGCATCCATGGGCTTTGTTAACCTTGCAGTCCCAGGAGCAATCTCTTGAAGATGCTAAGGGACAACTGTATAGGCCAAATTTTATACACTGATTTCTACCTTAATTTGTTTGTGAATAATTTACCATTGGCCTCATATGAGCTGGGAACTTTAGGAAGATCTGTCTTACATATACAGAGCAGGCAGAACCTGGCAATGAATTTAGGACCAAGCTGGATTTGGCTAGTGCATCATGAGAAGACAAGGCAGTACAGAACAGAAAACGAGATGAGAACGGGGGCAGAGGCAAGAGCAGCAGTGCCCTCTGAGTGTCCTGGGCTTTGTCCGTGTCCCATCTAATCTGGATTTTACTGGAGTATTCAACGTCCTTATGATCTCATTTTTCTTTTTTTTTTTTCCTTTTTTTTCCCTTTTTTTTTTTAAATTTTTGAGACAGGGTCTCCCTTTAGTCCCAGCTGGCCTGGAACTAGCCTTGTAGACCAGACTGGCCTTGAACTCACAGAGCTCCGCCTGCCTCTGCCTCCCAAGTGCTAGGATTAAAGGCGTGCGCCACCACGCCCGGCAGATCTCATTTTTCAACAAAGCAAAATTTAAGTTTTAAATTCATTCATTTCCTGAAAATGCACAAATCTTAAAGAAACAAGTCTTCTTAAAAATCATATTCTTTTCTACTTTGGTGTTTGAAAAATTTCATTTTGTCTGTAGTGTGTTTGCTGTCTTGACTCTGGGAAAGGAAATAATATTAAATATTTCACATGTGGAAAGCAAGAATCCCTGAAGTCTAAAATGGTTAATTTTACCTTCATTGTGGAAGGCGATGATGCCTTAGCTCTAAGTACTTGCCTTCACCTAATTTGCCTTTGAAACCCTTCTGAGTTGTAAACAGAAGAGAGGAATATTAATTTCTTTCTGGCTCAAAATTGCTCTACTTGGTGCTCGCTCCGGGAGTGATGTCACCCCTGTGATTTATGACTGAACCCACCTGCTGCTAACCCTCCTGCATCCTTCCCCTCTGGCTTCCTTTGCCCTGGCTTTGGCCCCACTGAGCTTTTGCTCTGAGACCAACGTTGTGGTCAGAGCATTCCCGATAAACCACAGCAAAACTGCGGAAGGTTCTGATGGTGCCTGCTTATCTAATTCTTTTAACCGCGCCCCTGTATGGAATTGTGAAACGCTTTGAGCGACTCAGAAGGAAGGCGCTATGTAAACACGAGGTATTTTTTAATAAGTTGCTTATTCGTGTTTGTTATTAACAGTATAAAATGTTGAGCACATCAGAGCAATAGTTTGGTAGTGTCTTCATATTTGAAATCAGTGGCTTCCATATTAGCTAATATTCTAATCAGTATTTTCTATCAATATAACTTTAAATTACAGGGCTTTTTCTCTGTGATATTTAATTGTAATAAACGATCTTTATTTTCATTTTCATTCTGGACCTAGAGTTGTTCCCAAGTCTGGTGATTCAGTAACTAGAAATCGAACTTTTGGATGTACTTCTTTTGCTGTGTAAATTAGACAATCTTAGATCCATATGCAAGAAAACTCTATCCTTGCTTTCTCCTGGCCAAGTGAACAAGTGAAATGTTGAAGCTTGGAGAAACTTTCTTGTAGACTGATAAACTGTTGTGGGATTATTTTAGATTTATAAATGAGGTAGGCTTCTCAGGTTCTTTTTTTTTTTATTTTGGGGATTTAATTATTGTGAGAAAAAAATGCATGTCTAAAACACCCTTGATGGATGGATGTTGATATCATAGAGTTTTAGATTTGAACTGTAAAATGTTTTGCCAGGAATTGAGCTGTGTGTTTACACAGCTAATCATGGCCATTTGGCTAAAGAAATTACAATTTTGTAGAACCGTTTCAAATCTTCATCTTAAAAGAAATCTTTCATAACATAGAAGATGCATAGGGAAAGCAAAGTAGTGGCTGTCTTACTGAGAGTCAAGTCATCACACATCACAGTGGTTCATAAAATGTTTTTATTCAGACTGAAATTATTATAGACAGAAAGGATCTTGCCTAAATTTTGCTCTAAGTGTTCAAAACGTCATAAAATGTACCACAGCTGTCAAAAATGGCATTAAATTCAGAAGGGGGCACTGTCGGGCCATGCCACCACCAGTTATTCCATAGGTCACTTAGCATGTGTGACTTACAGGGGTTAGTGCTAACTGTCCTCCTCATGTCTCCTCTGGCTTTGGGGGTGTCTCCTTTATTTTTCAGTCCCTTGCTCCCTAGCTCCTTCCTCTCTCTCTCTCTCTCTCTCTCTCTCTCTCTCTCTCTCTCTCTCTCTTTCTCTTGTTTCTTCTTTCTTTCCTTTTTTTCTTTCTCCTTCTCTTTCTTTTTCTCTTTCTTTCTTTCTTTCTTTCTCCTTCCTTCCTCCCTCTCTCTCTCCATCTCTCTGTATCCCTTTCTCTCTCTTTTTCTTTCTTTCCTTCCTTCCCTTCCCCTCCCTCCCTCCCCCTCTCTCTCTTTCTTTCTTTCTTTCTTTCTTTCTTTCTTTCTTTCTTTCTTTCTTTCTTTCTTTCTTTCTTTCTTTCTTTCTTTCTTTTCTGCATTTCTGTGGTCACAGTCCCAGCTTCGGTGTGTCTGAGCTGCCTTATTTACCTTCCACTCCTGGCTTTCTTGATCTTGGGTTTCTACTACCTACCTCAGTGGCTGAATCAGATGTTTCTCTGGTTTACCAACTTGCTTCACCTCTGAAGCTTTCCCAGTTGCCAGAACCATTTAAGACGACCAGGCTGTCACCACTGCCCTTAGACACCTCTGAACTGAGAACAGATTATAATCATTTCCAAAATTTGTTTAGCAAATGTCTGCAGCAGTTTGGACCATGACAGTATTTCAAGGTAAATAAGCGGCTCCTCTCCTTTATGCCATTTTCTGACAGATTCTTCACCAGGATATTATAGGAATGTGCTTGGCATCTCTTTTGTTCTACGTTTGCCCTTCCCATTGCTTCCTCTGCCTTTGTATGTGGTCGCAGGAAGGAGGGAAGGAAGGAAGGGCAGGCCACCATCAATGCCCTGTGAAGTAGACTGTGTTCTGAGAATGCAGAATCTTAACTTTACTTATATCTCTTTGGTCTAACTGCTAACATGCCTTGTTTGTTCATTCGTAGTGTATTTAATGCCTGTGCCTGTGTGTGACACCACTGAGAAATGTTCAGTAGCACCTGCCTGGGGTGTGAAGGTTAATATCTATTCTTCTATTTTCTGATTTCTGAACTTCAGGAGAAGGTAAAGCTTGATGCTGAAAGGGAAAAGCTAGAGAGGCTTCAGGAGCTCTACTCCGAGCAGAAGACCCAGCTGGACAATTGTCCTGAGTCCATGAGGGAACAGTTACAGCAACAACTCAAGAGGGTCAGTAGCAACAGGAATGTACCATTTGCTTTGCTTTTTTTTCTTTTTGATTGCATTCTGCTTACCTATGACTTACTACTACACATACCATAAGCTTCCCCAATTTCTAGTCTTTACCTATGACTTACTACTACACATACCATAAGCTTCCCCAATTTCTAGTCTTTAGGTTCTTCAAAACACCAATATTCATGCCAACAGTGTGTATTGCTCCATATTAATCTGTTGAAAAGTTCCTTGTTAGAGTCCTGTCCCTCATTTATTTTCAGAAATGTTCCAGGAGACATTCTTGTTCCTGACTGATAACTGACACCAAGACGGCAGCATTAAATTGACTGATGTCTCTTTCTATTGTATTATTAATATTGTTTGCTCTTGAATTTTCCCCTTAGCTTGATTTTATGCTTTGGTCCAAAAATTATCCTGTTCCAATTTGTAACCCCTTCAACTGTTATTTTTTTTCTTCCTGCTGATTATTACATTGAGCTCATGATGACAGCAGTCTGACACCAAGATCCAAGGTGCAGAATATTAAAAATGCCTTCACCTGGGCTGGAGAGATAGCCTAGCGGTTAAGAGCACCGACACTCTTGCAGAGGACCAGGGTTCGATCCCCAGCACCCACATGGTGGCCGAGAACCGTCTGAAACTCCAATTCCAGGAGAACTCCAGTTCCAGGGGAATCCGACACCCTCTTCTGACCTCCGCGGCATTGCACGACATGGGTGCACAGACCTGCATGCAAACAGTACATTCATACACATACAGAAATAAATAAATAAATAAATAAATAAATAAATAAATAAATAAATAAATAAATAAATAAATAAAATAAAAAAAAAATGCCTTCACCTTTTTCTTATACTGCAGCATTCTAGTTAAATGTTACTGGGTCATTCTCCTTTCCTTAATGTTGGCCCTGTTTAACATAGCTATGCTGGTGAACTTCTGAAAAGGAGGCTTCTTAAGCAGATAACTTCACAGACACTGGCACAACAATGTAATAGTTCATAGTATCTTGAGAACTGGGTCATCTCTAGCCAGTGGCCCAGATCAACGGTAATTCCAAGAAAAGAGGCTTTAACAGTCTTCCACCTCTAAAGGAGTCATGGAATAGAAATTTGTCCTAAGTGAGTAACAATTTATGGTTTCACATGAACAGAGAAGAAGGCAAACTTTATTCAAGCTTTGTTTATACTGTCCAGAGACTGAAAGTGTAGAATCAGTTAAGAGAGCATCCTTGAAAAATTTTAAGATGGGACCTTTATAAAAAAAAAGTATTTGATATTTCTTAGCATATTACTAGATAATGAGAAATTACAGTCAAAACCATTTGGTACATGGCAGAGATTAAGAGAATCTCAATTAGCCAGGCGTGGGCGCTATGCTGGAATCCCAGCATGCAAGAGGCAGAGGCAGGAGGGTCATTGTGAACTGCAGGTCAGCCTGGTCTTGATAGTCAGTTCTGGAGCTACGTAGAGGGACCTTGACTAAACAAGAAAGGCATCCAAGGAACAAATGAAACTGCAGCTTAACAAACAATGTTTATTTCTTATAAAATTGGATAGAGGAATGTTTTAACATGGTGTCTTGCCCTGTAGCATTTTATTTTGTAAAGCTGAACTTGCAGCAAGAAGATGAAAGTTCCCCTCCCTTGATGTCAGTTCTCTGGAAACCTTGTGATAAAATTGATTGCAAAAATACTAGTATTTGTGAAATTATTTTAGTTTATAATTATATTTATGCCAGTTCACAAAAGAGACATAATGCTGAATTTTATATTTGTTTAGCATTATTTTAAACCTTTGCTTATTGCTAATGATTTCACATAGTCATCATGATTCCTTGCTTAGGTCAGTATCATGGTTATCTATTTTGTTCTTCCTTCCTCTAGTTCTTCATCTATCTCTGTTCTTCATAAGCAATGCTTCCTAAACCCTCCTAGATTCTGCTAATAACCAGAGTTACAAATAGAATTACTGTTTTGTTTAATCTGACTCTCTACAATAGTTTATAACTTTCTATATGTTCTAAGAGTTAGGGCTCAGAAGAAGAAAGGAAGTGATAAAAAGGCATGCTCTAGTAATTAAAAGCAAAGACTCTTTTTCTCTCCAAATACAGGATAAATTCTTAACATAAGCCCTTTTTTTCTTGGCTTGCAGTAGCTTCTGCTTACCTCATATTGAGAAAACTTCTACTTCTGTTGTCCAGGGTTGATGATCAGTGTAACTTCACCAGTCCCTTTGCTTAATCACTAGAAATTCACTTTACAAGTTCATTCATATTGGGAACTTACTGTGTTGTCACAACTCATTTCACTTCAGACTGCAAAAACTTCAAATACTACTTCATTGCAAAGCTTCCACAAAGGCATTTAAACTAAAATCAACAGAGCTTATTTTCTAACAACTAACTCCATTGGATAGCATGTCAAGTAAAATAAAAAGTAATTAAATAGGAGGAAAATTAATTCCTTAAACTATGTGTTGCCTTGAAAGCCTGAGCTAAATTTTCCTGGGCAAGCAACTTGTACACTTAGGGCATCTTGCTCCTAAATCACTGCTTCAGAATGAATGGAAGTTGTAGCTGATACTGAGCTTGTGGCTTCTGACTGGTGTATAGTAGTCCAGAGAGGCTCACACAGATGTCTGCCAGCTGTGGGGAAAAGAAGGCTGAAGTTAAGCAGTCCTTTTTTCCTATGCTGAAATAAGGTCCACTGTTAAAGTGGACAAGTCAGACACTGGGGTAGGGCCTATATATATATGCAGTGACATCCTCAGTTAGGAGTCCCACTTTTGATTACTAGCTCCCCAAAACAGTTTTTCCCGTAGTCCTAGAAAATCATTCAATTTCTTTGGAATGCAGTGTCTTTACACATAAGAGAAGAAGTTCATACCATTGCCTTTCTCCATATTCCAAAAGCATGCCCAGTGCTTGACTGGAGAACATGAGATGATTAACAAGCCTCGAGCCCCATTTCAGTTTGGTTTCAGAGCTGGCCTTAAACCATCATGACATCATTTCTAGAATCCTGTCTGGTTATGCCACATCTGTTTTCTTCTTTCTGTATCTCCATTAGACAAAGAAAACAAATATCTGCTTGTAAACTTCTCTCTCTCTCTCTCTCTCTCTCTCTCTCTCTCTCTCTTTCTCTCTTTCTCTCTCTTTCTTTCCCTCCCCTCTCTCTCTCTCACACACATACACACACACAAAATATGATTCTAAAAAAAAAGGCACAGAATTTTCCTTAGTGCAGCTGTAGCTTTCTCCCCTGTCCGTTCAGCTTTCTCATCAGTAGAGGTTTGTGATGTCCCTTCAGTGAGTGGAAGTTTTGTTAAAGTTTTCATTCAGGGGGCTGGAGAGAAGGGTCAGTGGTTAAGAGCACTGCCTGCTCTTGCAGAGGACCCAGCAGCCACATGGCATGTCTGCCACTCCCGTTCGAGGAGATCTGATGCCCTCTTCTGACCTCTGTTGGCACTGCACGACACGGGTGCACTTACATACATACAGGCAACACATTTATACACATAAAATTAAGATAATAAATAAGATATTCTTAAATTTTTCATTCAGGTGGGGTGCTTGATTTACACTTTCCTGTGTATATTGTCTTGTCTCAAATGGTGCCAGTCTCCAAATTCCATTCATGCAATGCAAATGATCTAGAATGTGTTTTTATTTTCCTCTCAGATAGCTTTTCTTTCAGAGTTTAGACACATATGTTCTAACAGCTTAGATTATTTGATAAGATGATTAAGCCTACAGAGTCTGAGTGCTGAGCTTGGCTTAATTTTCATCTTCTGGTGTGCTGTTACTTTCATGGAGTAGTTTAAATATTTACTATGAATCAATGAATGAGTCTATTGCTATCATACAGGGTTAAAATAACATGTTTGGATCTTAACTACATGTGGAGTAAGCAACTGACTAGTGTATATATTATGGATCATATGCATAATGAGTGCATAATGCAGTCATTAAATAAAGATGATTCATAAGCTAATAAGCAAACTTTAAAATTTTTATCTTAATTATCTTAAACCCCAAACTAAGCTTAAATGAAAGATTTTGAAATATTTAATTTTTTTTTTATTAATTTTATTTATTTATTGTATGTGTATGAATGTACTGTCTGCATGCAAGTCTGTGCATCCGTGTCGTGCAACGCCGCGGAGGTCAGAAGAGGGTCTCGGATTCCCCTGGAACTGGAGTTCTCCTGGAATTGGAGTTTTAGACGGTTCTCAGCCGCCATGTGGGTGCTGGGGATCGAACCCGGGTCCTCTGTAAGAGCGGTCGGCGCTCTTAACCGCTAGGCCATCTCTCCAGCCCCGATTTTGAAATATTTAATTGTATATCCTGTGTTTGTAAATATATGAGCTAGTATATTATTTCAAGACTGAAGACATTTTTATTCAAGATACAAATGTATCTTTCTTAATTCTTTAATTCCTATAAGGAAACAAATGATAAACTGGAAATATTAGCCAAAGCATTGAAATCAAGATATTGAGATATCGTCAGTAAACCAATGTGTGTGTGTGTGTGTGTGTGTGTGTGTGTGTGTGTGTGTGTGTGTGTTTGGTCTTTTTGAGACACAGTCTCTTTGTAGCCTCAGCTGGGCTGGAACTAACTGTGTAGACCAGGTTGGCCTTGAACTCACAAAGATCTACCTGCCTCTGCCTCCTGAGTGCTGGGATTAAAGGCGTGTGCCACCATGCCTGACCACATTGTGTTTTTCCTGATCTTACAGTTTGTAAATCCAGTGTATAGTGTCATAAACTTGTTGCTATAGTGTTGGCTCCAATTTCATGGTCCTTCAATGAATATGATTTACTGCAGAGGCAGAAAGATTCCATTTAATGAAAGGATCTGATTAAACCTAGAAGAAGGAAGTGGGTTAGATAGTGATATACAGCTAATTTATCGTATTATTACTGTTTCAAACACTCCTGTTGCTTTAGGTGAACAGTAGCAGTAAGGACTGCCCTGTTTTCGCTCTGCAGAGCTCTCAGCCACTTGCCCAACAGCCTCTTTTGGGTAAAGATTATTTATAATTTAAAAGGTATTCTATTCTGTTCGTACTTCATTTATAATTCTGTTAGAGGCTCCAAAATAAATAGGTATTTTTAATGAACTGAAGATTTATTTATTTATTTATTTATTTATTTATTTATGGTCTTTTTTAGACAGGGTCTCTCTGTAGCTCTGGCTGTCCTGGAACTCACTCTGTAGACCAGGCTGGCCTTGAACTCACAGAGATCCGCCTGCCTCTGCCTCCCGAGTGCTAGGATTCAAGAATAATTTATACAAGGTGCTCCAACCCCTGTTGAATGCAGACTATATGAATACATTCCTTTTTTTTTTTTTCAAGATATCTCAGAGGTTGAAGAATGCCCGTTTATTTTCATGATTGCTGACCTTCCATAAATGTCTTTAGTGATTCTCAGGGTTGGAGCTTGACTTTTTGAATATCCTAGTTTTACCTGATGAAAACTTTGGCTGTACTCTTCCCAATAAAGAGATTTATCAGCCGGGTGTGGTGGCGCACGCCTTTGATCCTAGCACTTGGGAGGCAGAAGCAGGCGGATCTTTGTGAGTTCAAGGGCAGCCTGGTCTACAGAGTGAGTTCCCAGGATGGCTGGGGCTACAGAGAGACCCTGTCTCAAAAAGACCAAAAAAAAAGAGATTTATGAATGATTGCAATGGATGCATAAAGACTCAGTTAAGAACCTTGATCTCCAAATAAATGCTTTTGGAGACTTTATTTCTGGTGGGGTGAGTTGTATGTTCAGAGAAAAGCTGAGCATAACATGGGGGCTCCCCATAGTCTACCTGCCCCATACAGCCATAAACCTCTCCATTATCAATATCCCCCACTGGAGTATTCCACTGGTTACAGTCTCTGAACCTGGAATATCATGTCATTCTCAGCAAAGCACATGTTCAAATGTTGCAAACTGTCCTTTTTTTTTTTTTTTAAAGACTTTCTAACTTTAGTTATTTATTTTATGCGTATGAATGTACTGTCTATATGTAGGTTTGTGCACCCATGTCATGCAGTGCTGCGGAGGTCAGAAGAGGGTTCCTCCTAGAACTGGAGTCAAAGATGGTTCTTAGCCACCATGTGGGTTCTGGGGATTGAACCTGGGTTCTCTGCAAGAGCAATCGCAGCTCTTAACCGCTAGGCCATCTCTCCAGCCCCAACTGTCCTTTTCAATGGAGCTATTTGGACATGTATCCTCTCTCTATAGTCTACTATCAGTAATATAATATGATAAATATATTTATTGCATGAAAACTAAAAGACTATATATTTAAAATTTAAGCATATACTTATCTACTGGTGTGTACATTAAAAAAATTTAATAAAAAAATGAGCTGGTGTGGTAGCACATGCCTCTCATCCAAGCACTCTGGAGGCTGAAACAGGAGGATGGTGAGTTAAAGGCAAACTGAGGCTACATAGTGAGGCCCTATCTCAAGAAAGGAATATATGGAAGGAGATACAGAAAAAGACACAAAATTTAACAAGTAAATAAACTCTAAGCCTAAGCATAAAGAAGGTTTGCTCTTTTCTCTTTGTATCCAAGTAGATTGTGTAACATGACATCTGGGATTCATGTATTCTCTTTAAAAACTTCTGACATGCTTTTAGACTACTTTTGGACTATTTATTCTATTATTATTATTATATTTCATATGAAAATTATGGAAAAGAAATTGTTTTAAGATACTGGTCTGCAGATAACATTTAGATTAATTGCTGAATTCTTTCTATACTTCGCTGTCCATTTTAAGCCATCCAGTGGATTTAAAGTCAAGATTCTTGCATGTGCAGAAAAACCTAAAACTGGTGATGTAAATGCTCCCCTCTGCACAGTGCCCTTGTAGCTGCCTTCTTAAGAGGCAGCTCTCCTTCACAGGGTTTAGGCCTCCAATGGTCTTGTCTCTATCTTAGACTGGAAGCTTTTACTTGTTTCTTCTTCTTGAGAAGGCTGCAGCCATCCTGGTATGCTTTGTTGGCTTTCTCTTTTCTCCAAAGGATGCTGACCTGCTGGATGTTGAAAGCAAACACTTTGAAGACCTGGAATTTCAGCAACTGGAGCACGAGAGCCGCCTAGATGAGGAAAAAGAGAACTTAACTCAACAGCTCCTGCGTGAAGTGGCAGAGTATCAACGGAACATCGTCACTAGAAAGGTGAGTTGCCAAGTGGTGCTTGATGGGGAAAAAATCAAAATTTGTTACTAGCTACATGACAGCGTGGTGTCATTCACAGAGCTGTGGAGTATGACTGTGTCTCAGTATCTTTACGTGTTTAATCACGCCTCAGTTGGCCTGCAACATATGTGACAAAAGATGCCCTGACTTAGATGAATTGAGTCATGGTATATAGAGTCTTTGCTACAATGTTGTAGGTGTATTTATGGATAATACCCATATTTTTATTCACGCCAAAATGAAGTCATGGAAAAACAGGTGTTTTTAAAATTACTTCCTTTGGCAATTGCAGTAACTAGATTTTGAGTAAGTCTGTGAACAAAATCCATTTTGAATTTGCTGTTTCTATTGCTTAATAATTCCCAAAGCTGACTGAGAGCTTTCTACCATTAGCCCAGTAGAAATCCATTCAGATTGCTATGAACTCCATCAAATCCCAGGAATTACATGCCCAGCCCAGAATTCAGCCCTCGTTGCAGAATTTAGAATTACACCCTAGAACATTGTACTAACCTGATAAAAGTGAGCTAGAGAAGGACAGAGAAGCTTAAGTACGTCATTTAAATGACAACTTCCACGTTGTTTCTTCATCAACACGTCAAAATTAATTGCCAGGGCCTGGAGAGTTGCCTCTAAGGTTAAGAGCCCTGGCTGCTCTTACAGAGGACCCAGATTTGATTCTTAGCACGCACAGGATGGCTAACAACTGTCTGTCACTCCAGCTCTGGGGGATCCAATGTCCTCTTCTGGGCTCCATGAGTATTTCATGACAGGGTTGCACATCCAGGCAATATACTCAGACACATTAAATAAAAATAATAAATAATGATGATGGTGGTGACCCATTGCCAACTGCCAACTAAAATGTGGTCACTCTTACTGGAGTCCTAAAGACCATTTTCCCTTGCCCAGGACAAGCTAACCAACCTTTGTATATCAAGTGTGCATCTTTCTAAAATCACTTTTTCTTCCAGGAAAAAATTTCTGCATTGAAAAAGCAAGCCAGTCACATTGTTCAGCAGGCTCAGAGGGAACAAGATCATTTTATGAAAGAAAAGAACAATTTAATAATGATGCTCCAAAGAGTGAGTATTTACTATTCAGCACCAACTACAGTAAAGCCTAGCTTCCAACTTCAGGAAGCCTGTCTCTTTCGAAACAATGCCTTTATACTCCAAGGAAGCCTTTTATATGCACTTTTATATAATCTTCTAAAAGATTATATAAAATAGTACTCTGAGGGCTGGAGAGATGGCCCTGCTCTTACAGAAGACATAGGTTCAAGTCCCATCAACTGTCCATAACTCCAGTTCCAGGGCATCTGATGTCCTCTTCTGACCTCCATGGGCATTGCACAACATGGATGCACTTACATACATGCAGGCAATACACGCATACACATGAAATTAAAACAAAGAAGTTTTTTTCAAATGCCTATCTACATTGAAAATCTGAATTCTAGCAAATTTACACTTAGTTATTTTCCTTTTTAAAAATCATATTTTTCATCAAGCAGTTAAAATATATTTTAACACAATTTATGGTAGTTTTAAGGGAAATTTATCTGTTTATGGTTGACTATTTTGGCTCAAGTGCTCCAGTGTTTTGAACATAAGTATTTGTGTGGTCATCTTAGCTGGACTGCAAGACACTGCATATATCTTGGTTAGAGGAGTGGCAGGGTCCTCCTCTCCAGTGTGTGTCCTTATCTGTCTCAATAAAGTGAATCATAAAATAATTTCCTAGGCCAAAGCCAGTGTGTCGCATATCCTTATAGTGTGCATGTGTGACGTGATGTTTGTCTCAGATGTTTGTCACAATGTTTAGTTGCATTCAATTTCACTTCGATTTTGTGTTTCTTTAGGAAAAAGAAAATCTTTGTAATTTGGAAAAGAAATACTCCAACCTCACTGGGGGTAAAGGGTTTCCTGTGAATCCTAATACTCTAAAAGAGGTAAGCCATGCTTTTACAGATCTGTTTAGAAATCAAGAGATGCACCTCAGTTCTGTGTGATAAACCATATAATAAAACCTTAGCTTAAATGACTTGTGAAAGCCCTTAATGCTTTGAGGATTTTCTTGCTTTTCGTTATGAATGTTTGTGTGTTGATATGCACATACATCTGTTTGTCTGGATAGTGATATTGTGAGGTAACGTGAAGTCTCAAAAAGTCTACTATCTGAGTTTTACATTCACCTCTTGCTGCCCTTCAGTGTCTTTTCTCCCTTCTCACTTTCCTTCTTGTTCTCACGAGTCTTACAGAACGTGGAAATACCCTCCAAACGTTTGAGAAGGTGGTGTCATTTCTTCCTTTTCTCTCATTCCCCCTCAATTGGGAGCTCCTCTTTCCATTAGTCTTCCATACTTTCATTGTCATCCTGCTCTACTTTCCAGTATCACCCTCCCTCAATATCCTCACAGTGCTGTATTGCCACACAGATAGACTATTTTAACTCTGCTATGGAAAAGTATAATGTTGATGATCAAGGCACTTTCCTTATGTTGACTTAAAAACTAAGGGAAAAACTTGCCTCTGCGTAAAAGTTTGCCTGACCAAAATAACTGCTTTGACTTGTAAGTTGTTTCTGTAAAGAAAGCAGAGTTAGGGATTCCTAGCTGGAAAACATTTGTGGGGTGTGTGTGTGTGCGTGTGTGTCCACTCACATGCAGACATATGAAATAAAAGGCTCATCACAATAACAGGTGTGGTCAAATGTGTATTTCAGAAGCATTTAAAAAATATTTCTATAAAAGCTTTGTTAGATCATACAGTTTCACAATCTCCATTATTTGGAACATGTGGCTTGCATGGTCCATGAAAAAAAGATGGCTGTGCAGGGAAGGTACTGGCTTAGGATAATGTCAGTTAAGGCGTCAGGCAGACCTTGTGAGTCTTGTTAATGAAATGCAGTTTATGTCACATGTTTTGGGAAGCCATTCAGTGGTTTTAAGTAGGGAGGTGATCTTATTTGATATTACGATCACTCTGGGTCGCCGGGCGTGGTGGCGCACACCTTTAATCCTAGCACTTGGGAGGCAGAGGCAGGTGGATCTTTGTGAGTTCAAGTCCAGCCTGGTCTACAGAGTGAGTTCCAGGACAGCTGGGACTACAGGGAGTACCCTGTCTCGAAAGACAAAAAAAAAAAAAAAAAAAAAAAAAAAAGATCACTCTGGGCCACTCAGGGGACAGTGGGTCAGCAGGATGAGGAGACAAAGGGAAGCTAGTGTGGAGATGATGGCAGTGGTGGAGGTCAGAGCTGGGATCCCGCAATGGCAGCGAGATGGAAAGTAGGTTACCTGAGTGCATGTATTTGCAAGCAGAATCGAAAACTGCCGCTGGTACGTTGTGTTTCTGGGTGGAGTAGACGAAGGGACTAGAGCAATGCCATGCTTCAGTTTCAGTAACCAGGCTGATGGCAGTGCCTCTCACTAAGGTGGGGAAGACTGGGGAAGAGTAGTTTCTATCAGAAAGATCTGGATGTTCACCCTGTGCACACTTAAGAGGAAGGACTTGTGGCATCTAAGTGAATTACATGAGCTCTAATTCCTTTCTGGTTCTTTATAAGTTAAAATATTTCCTTCTCTATGGATAAGGTGGTCTTCTGCTTTCTCTGCAGACTCCCTGGTGTCAAAAGTACTTTTAGCTTTTTGGCTAGTTTTGTGTAGCCCTGTCGTGTACGATTGCCAAGCATCTCTGTGCTCTCCTGTATCAGGAATTCTTGACTTCTAAGATGGTTTGATTTCCTGTTTTCCTATATTTTTGCTTTCTCTCTAATCTTATATCTTTTTTTTCCCTTCTGAGGAGTGATGAATTTATACCCTAATTATAAATTATACCCTAATTCTTTAGGATCACCCACTTTTGGCAAAATGCATATTCTTTGAAGTAATTAAACTGTATGAGGGATGACCCATATAAGGGTATTTTTATATGTAATGTTTAATGACATTAAGACTTTTAAAACTATACACATGCACTTAAAATTGTTTTATTGTCATCTAAAAATATAATTTTTCTTCATGTTGTTGTTTCTTTGAAAAGTCCAAAGAAGAACAAATAAAAGCTTTGCAGAATTCTCCTAGCAAACTGCAAACTGGGAGTTTACTTTCCCATAAGGAATTTTTTAAAACTTGACTCTAAAGCATTCAGTCTACTAAGCAAGACAATAACTTAAAGCTTTGAATTTCCTGTCTGATCCATTATCACAGATGAAATGAAATTGGACAGTTCAATTCATTGCTTCCTTCAGTTTAATCATATAAAACTTTACATGACATCTATGTCCCTTTCTGAAGCATGAGACTTCAATACATCCTTTGTAAATAGTCATCTGTAGCTTTCTCCACTTTGTCCATTAAACATTTTCAGCCTGGAGGTTTTGTCACAACACCGTTACATCACAATGTCTTTCTTGAAGTTGGTTTTTGAAAGGAATAATGGTATGTCCATAGTCAATGCCCTCAAGGAAGAACCCCACAGTTGAATTTAACTCACTTTTCACTTGTTAAGATATACTGTTTTATACTTTTTCCTCTTTTCATATCATTTTCTTGGTGGGGAAAAAATCATGATTGATCTATATACTACTTTTCATGAAAAATATTTAAGTGTCTTTTCCACAAAGATAAGTTTATGAGTTTTGATTTACAGATATTTTGAGTCATGGATATTTTCTCTAAGCCACAGCCAGAACTGAATTATTGAGTTCAGAAGTAACTGGAAATAGCTCTGTCCTAGCGAAAGAGTTGGAGTTGGGGAACCGGCCTGGAATGATGGCACCGTCCACCTATACCCGGCTGGAGGGCTGCGTGTTTGCATAAGAATTGAAGCCCACATCCTTTTCATCCTTACTTGGTTGAGATGCCCTAAAACTAAATCCCATTAAACGAAATTACTAACTCTATAATATTTTTAGTGTCAAACCTAATAGGCCTTAGCTCACTGTTTCTGTTACAGTTCTGTGTCAAGAAACAGAAGAGGGGAAGAGAATGAAGATTTGTGGAAAAGACTCTTGAAATAGAGTGAACGATTGCTTTGTCAGTTGTGGATCTTAGAGTTTTCTGTGTGTGATTCTCTGTGTAAAGATAACATCATTCCATCCACAGAATCATTGCTGATACTTCTGGAGATTTTTAAGTAGAATGTGTTGGACTATTTATCATATGGTCATCTTGATTTCATCACAAATTATGTTTAATTTTTTTAAAAGAATAATCACTATAAATCCATTTTCATTGCTGACCATTCACTAAATGAGACGTTGGATAATGCACAGGGATCTGGCTGTGCTGCACTCAGCTAACTCCATCGTAACGGGAACATTAATACGCTCGCATGCCTCAGCTTTTGCTTTCTTTGTGTTTAACGTCTGAATTCCTCCTTTTAGGGCTATATCAGTGTAAATGAAATTAATGAGTCATGTGACAATTCCACGAATCTATCCCCTTCCACTCAGTTCCCTGCTGATGCCGATGCTGCTGTCACTGAGCCTGCCTCGGCTGTGCCGGTGAGCCAGCCCCAGAGTTCAGAGGTGTGTGGGCATGTGTTTCATTCATTCACTGCTTTTCCTCATGTCAAAAATTAACACACAGTTCACTGAAAATGAGCAAAATGAAGGTGTATGTTCTGTCTGGCTGGAGGCCCAGAGCAAGGCCAAGTTTATGATGCCAGTTTGGGGCTCTGTTCCACACTAAAACTCTGAGAAACCATGAAATGTACAACAGTGAGTGCCTAGAAGTAACTTCTAACAAGTGATGTCAGCGCCTTAGCACTCTAACCCAACCTCATTTTCTTAGAAGTTAAACAGCCCTTTAAACTCATTAGTTTGAATCATCTGCCTAGCTTAGTTTTGTCTCCTGGATTGTATGGCAATATGGAGTATTTTTAATGTTATGCCTTTTTAAAGAAGTCTTTGGATTGGTCAATGGTGAGAAATACTTTCTATCCTATTGCTTGCAGTGTGGGACTTTAATAAGAGACTAAAATGGAAAGATACCACCCATCCTTTGTGACTTAGTGACTAACACGTAATGAGACAGAACAATCAGATGGATTTCCTGTCATGTCTTACCTCTTTTTCATTACGATATATTTCATACGGACCTTTTCTTTCTCCTATAAAGCCAAGATCAGCTGTCTGTTCTGGATTTATGTTTCCTTCTACTCTTTCTCCTCATCCTATCACTCAATCTTCATCAGTCCCTTGGCCCGAAGTCATGGCTACATCTGTCGACCCTTTCCCTTTAAATGACACACCTCCTCCTCTACCAGCTAAGAAACACAGAAGGCAACAGCAGAAGGAGCCACAGGTAACTAGGAAGTGTGTGCAGAGTGTGATATTGCCCTTGGCAACAAGGTCACTTGTGTGGAGTCTCTTCAACTTTTCCAGACTGTTTTTTTAGAGAGGCAAGTTGCCTACCATTTTGCTTTCTTGCTTTTTTTCTTGAGGACATTGGGTGTAGTCTCTGGGTCTCGAGACTCCATTGTCCTCTCCCAGCTTTTGATATGTTTTGTTATATTTCATGTCTTTGAGCCTCAGCTGCCATTTAGCCAAATATTGCAGCTTGGCTCACATTTTCCTCGGTTTGTTGATAAGTGTTTCCACAAAATTCAATGTAAAGAAAGTTGTGATCACACAAGTTTTTTTATGTATTATTGAAACTATAGTACTAGACATCTTTCTCCTGCTGTGTCCAGAGTTGTGAAAAGCATTTGTATAAAAGCATTTTACAACTCTTTTCATCCTTCTAACAATTCTGTGGGATAAGAATTATCTCTGGCTCAAGACTTAGAAAGCTAGGGTGCAGCCCTGTGAAAAAGCTCATTATCCATGGGCACAGGGTAAGCTGTGTGTTTATTGACTAGATTTTTAAATAAACAATTGATTATTCTAATGAATTACTTGTAGTGCACATAGTATATATTAATGCTTGTGTAGTCAAAATCTGTTTCATAACTCAGCTATATGTTAACTAGTTCCTCGAAACATGTGAATTCTGGTTAATTATGCACAGCCTTTTCAGGTAGCACCTTTATAAAAGGAGTGGTATCTCCTGCTACTGGCTTATGGGCTGATTCCATAAAGGAACCAATGAAAGAGGTAGATCAAATAAAGAATGTATACAAGATAACTTGGAGAATGAAGGAATTAAATACCTTTCACTTGATGAAACATTAATCTCACAAGAAGCTTCACTTAACAAACAACACTGTTGGTTGTAAACAGTTTTCAAACCTACTGTTTTGTTCCAAATATTAACTGACTTGTTTTCAATAGGTTTTTTTTTTTTTACCTACTTAATTAAACTCTTGTTCTAAAATATTGGGAAGCTTCGACTTTCAGAGTTTATGACATTTGGACACGGTAAAGATAATACCATTGTCTTTAATACCATTTCCTAACAAAAATCAACAATTAATCAATCACATTTTGAAGTTTTATTATGGCAATGTGGATTACCTGGCTGCGAATTCCAGCTCTGACACTTTCTAGCCACATGTCCTTGGGAAAGTTTATTTAATGTCTCTGTACCCCAAATTCTTCACTTTGAAAATAGAGACAGAAAACTGACCTCACAGAATTATTATATGGATGAAAGGAGATGATGTGTATGGAGCATCCAACTCAGCACATAGGAAGCACTTCAGAATACTGGCTACGGTAATATACAGCTATACAGTTAGAGTGCAAATGTTTGTCATCATTGCCATGCTTTAATTTTTACATTTTTCCAAAAGCTTGAGATTAACATCAAAGTGATTAAACCAAAGGACGTTTTGTTGGGAAGTCACTTTACTATCAAAGATATTTTGGGGAATGTAGAGAGACTAAGCAAAACTTGGATAAGTTTTGAAGTGGCAAAAGTCTGGCCTTAGAAATCTTGAATTAAAAGAAAAACAAAGAAAGAGAAAGAAATAGACTACTGGGCATTTTTAAATGTGCGAGATTGCTATAGGCTTTCCTCAGCCAAGATCTTTTTAAATGGAAGAGTAAGTAGAAGGGTGCCTTCTGTAGGAACCTCAAGTGGGTCTGCAGGGTGCGTTAATGTGGTATGTGGTATTATTACTTTCAAACAATTTTCCCACTACTTGCCCTTTCCTTCACCTTCTTCTGTTTCCTATTTCTAGTCCACCTCTTAGGTGTCCTGTGCCACCACACACAACTCTCTAGACAGACAAAGGAGGTAGGGAACTGTTGGCTTGCTTTGGCCACATGGCGGAACCAGTACAGCAAAGACAACAACATTGATAGTTCAAAATTTGTGTGAAGTCCCAAGGCAGCAGCACTACAGAAGTAAAAAGTGACTTTTAAAATGTATTTTACATCAGTCAGGGGGCTGGAGATAAGGCTCAGTGGTTAAGAGCACTGGCTGCTTTTGTAAAGGTCCTAGGTTTGACTCCCAGCATCCATATGGTCTATAACTCCAGTTCCAGGGGATCTGACGCTCTCTTCTGACCTTCACGGGCATTGCACAGCACAGGTGCACTTATATACAAGCAGCAATGCACTCATACACATCATATAAAAGTAATAAGTAAAAATTTAAAGACATGTTGTAGGTTAGTAACACATTTTTCCATTGTCTAGTCCCATCAAGTACTAACCCAAATCTGTGAGTGAACACAAAGATGAGGTGCAGGTGAAAAAGAAATTTCAGAGTTAAAATTCCAAAGCTTCTTTGTGAGTTCATTAATTCTTATTGCCTCAGTGATCTGGTTCCCTTAGTCAAGCTTTGCTATTTGACTTTGCATTTGCATTTAAAGCACTTTAGAAGCCTGGAAGAAAGGAAAAAACAGCACAAAGAAGGCCTCTATCTGAGCGATACTTTGCCTCGAAAGAAAACCACACCTTCCATCTCCCCACACTTCAGCAGTGCTACAATGGGGAGAAGTGCAGCCCCAAAGGTAGGACGATCGATCTGCCAAGCTGGGGGCTTCTCCTCCCATAGATCTTTTTGTTATATCCACTGATAAAGGCAAAAACCTTCAAGCCTCAGAAATGCTAAGTAATATACCATTAACTTTGTGTGTTGAGAAGAGTTAAAAACTAAATTGCTTTTCCTGCCTTACTTAGAGGTTATTCCATGTTATACATTCTGGGCTAAAGAACATGGCCTCAGCTATTTTCTAGCACTGCAGTACAGATGCTTTTCACTGACATGACAGATGTCCCAGGCTACAAGATTCAGAAACACGATAGGACATAGGCTCTGAGGTCCTGGAATAACAGTACCACATAGTTATTGGGTCATTTCTCCATCCACGGCACTGGAATTAGCCCTTTACCTGAACATAGCACATGCACCATTATACAATAGAGATGTATGCTAATCCTGACTCCAGTTGTACATATGGATAAATTGAGATGGAAGAAGCTAAGTGACAATGCAGGAGCCCTTGGCTGGTAACTAGTGGAGCCTAAACATGAACCTTCATGACCTGACACCTGCACCTTCCTTCAGGTTCTGCCGACATGTTCATTGTAAAAATGGAGTCTCTGAAGAGGGATGTGAAAGGGAATTTTTAGTGGGGTAGAGTTTAGGTGCTACTCCATACTTAGAGTAACTTTTTGGTTTAGTTTATAAGTTAGTGTTTAAGTGTATTGATTTACATAAAGGATACTGCTATCTAAACAGAATAAGAGCCGGGCGTGATGATGCATACCTACAGTCCCAGCATTGGGGAGGCTGAAGCAGAAGGATCAATATGAGTTTGGCGCAAGTCTGGGCTGCATAGCAAGACCAAATGTCAAAAAAAAAAAGAAAGAAACAAAATGAATGCCAAATCCAGTGAGCTCTTCCTGGGCTTCTGCATAGCTGGGGGTAGAAGGAAACAGCAGCACGGGACAAGCACCTCTTGTCCCTGTTTGGTTTTTTTTGTTTTTGTTTTTCTTTTTTGGCATGGTGTGCCTGCATTCCTGTGCCTGCATCTGCCCTCTGCTCCTATTGCATGAAGAGCTTTTAGTCATTCTTGCATGATTGTGGACAGTGTCTTTCCCCAGCAGTCTTCCCCTCTAGAAATGTTGCTATTGGAGGAAGTACTGTGATGCTGAGACAGCCCTGGAGCATCTTGGGATGGACAGTGACTAGCTTTTACTACTTCACACCAAGAAATGGGACACTAAGACCAACCATCTCTGCCCTCTGTACTTATAGGAGCTTTGAAAGCAGGGGTGTGCCCATGTCTGAAGTAGTCCTTCTGCTTCTCACAGGCCCACCTGCCCTTGGGGCAGAGCAGCAGCTGTGGCAGTGTGCTCCCTCACTCGTTGGCAACCATGACCAAGGACTCAGAGGCCCAGAGGATGCTCAGAGGTGGGTACTTCTAGACCACATGTCATGCTCTTCTCTTAAGCCTCAGAATTCCCTAGGAAGAATAGATGAGAATATATTTAGGGCTATTGGAGACATGGGGAGGGAGGTCCTAAATTTTACTTTTCATGCATTCCATTTGAGGGAAAGATGTGTGTACATTATTGTACCCAGGTAACACTTTCTATTTACATGTACAAGGGATGCATTTTCAACATACTTAGTATACTTTATACGTTCAGTAAAAAACTTTCAAACCAGAAAGGCCTTAGGAAAATGATTATCTTCTTATTTGATTTCTAGAAAGGAGAGAGACTACTGGGATGCAGGAAAATGTCTAGAGCACTTAACCAAGATCACTTGTCTTGAGACACAATGTTACATGAACTTTGTGGTAAAATCAGTGAGTTGACACCATAGTGACCCAAAACAGAATTTCTATGAGTCTGTAGACTTGAGATTTTATACTGTGTATTTAGTTGTTAGGTGGACTTTGATTCACAGTGTATTTTCTTTGAAATAGCACATTATTAGATATATAACAGAGTTGTAAAATAGTCTTTATGGGAGCTTGAAAGAAATCACTATGTGTCATTCCACAAGCAAGAATTGTGTGGAAATAGTTATTGCATTAGTACGATAGCTTACGTCAACAACTTATGCTAGCCTTAAGTTTTAAACAGATTTGAGCTAGATACCAAGAATACAAAGGAACACATGACCCTTGCATTTGAAATGCTTATAGTCTAGTGAGGAAGGAAGAAGACACATCATAGATGATTTCAACAAAATGTCAAACATAATGATGGAGTTGCAACTCAGGATGTAAAGGGAAAAGCTGGTAGGACGGCAGTCATCAGACCATCAAATGCATTCATGATGGATTAAAAGCTTTCCCTCTCTGAAAAGTGAAAGTGAATTCTGATTGATTGGCCTCTCTCTCCTGTAGAACTAGGGGGCCATCACTGATTTTCTCTTATAAAACTATACATATGTATGCTTCATATCATATACATTTACATATATGTTTATGTACACGTTTGTGTGATATCACTGGGATGAAGTTTTTAAGTCATTACTAAAAGTGATTTAAAGAATGAATGGAAGCTAGAGAGATGGCATAGCAGTTAAGAGCACTGGCTGCTCTTGAAGAGGTCCCAGATTTGATTCCCGGCACCCACATGGGAGTTGACAACTGCCCATAAATAACTCCAGTTCCAGGGAAATTCGACACCTGCTTCTGAAATCCATGGGCATTGCTCATGACACAGGTGTACCTACCTACATGCAAGCAATACACTCATACACATAAAAATAATAATAAATAAAATATTTTTAAAAAGAATTAGTGGGCCTAGGCTTGATAATATATATCTGTATTTTTAGCACTCAGGAGGCTGACATAGGAGGTTAGCCTGAGCTATGTAATGAAATCTTGTCTCAAAAAAAAGAGTTAATGAATCTGAGCATGGTGATTTATGTTTCTAATCCCAGTACCTAGGAGAGAGGCAGAGGTAGGAGGACCCATGATTTCAAGGCTGGCCTGGGATACGTAGTAAAAAGGGTTAAGGGAGGCTATGAAGTGTGTGAGAGGTTTACATTTGTAATAGCGAAATAAAAGGTATTTAATTCGACTTCTTTGTTTAACATCATGTCTTAATAAGCTAAAATATTTCTTAGCATTCACAAATATTAAGCTGAGTACTTTGGCTCTTCTTATCACTGCTAATTTGAAGGTCAACACTTATTTGTTATAGCACTTTTCTACCTTACTAGTAGGCTTCTTAAACATATAATTCATGACAGCCAAACTCAATTGGCTGAACAACTGAGACTCTCTGGCATATTCATGAGCTTTACGCATTACAGTGATTTAAGGAAAGACCAAGAGATCAGAAATGATTACGCCCTAGGGCTGGAGAGATGGCCTAGCAGTTAAGAGCACCGACTGCTCTTACAGAGGACCCGGGTTCGATCCCCAGCACCCACATGGCGGCTGAGAACCATCTGAATCTCCAATTCCAGGAGAACTCCAGTTCCAAGGGAATCCGAGACCCTCTTCTGACCTCCACGACATTGCACGACAAGGGTGCACAGACCTGCATGCAGACAGTACATTCATACACATACAGAAATAAATTACAAAATTAAAAAAAAAACAAAGCTGAAAGAAATGATTATGTTCTATACTGAAAACCTTTTCTTAAAATAAAGAGCCAGGAAAAGTAGACCTCTGCACGAATTGGCCAAATGAATAGATATGGGAAAATTGAGAACTGCTAACAGCATCATTTAATAGGATTCTTGTGAGAAGATGATGAACTAAGGAACGCCTGATCTGTTTTTCTAATCTGTTTTCTCCTCATATAACGGGCCGCCTCTTGCTGGGTGTATAAGGAAAACCTAAGCCAGTCCTCCGAGGTCATAATACAGACATGAACTTTGCAAAATCTGTCTGGTTTGTGTCTGGTGTTCTGGTTCTCTTGTGGTTTGCCTCTTCTACTCTGAAAAGGCTGCCACTTCCGTCCTTGCTGCACTTCTGAGTGGCGTCCCGTTTAGAACATCATGGGAGTGTGATGGGAAGGCCCAGAGGAAGCAGAACCGTGCTGTGTGTTGATCCAGGAGCTGTGTCCCATGAGCCCAGCCCACCCCTCTACCCAGATGAGGAGTGGTCAGGGGTGATAGTTCTCAGAGCCACTGCAGATGGTAAACTGGCAGAAGTTTACACGAAGCCCATGTGTGTCTCACAGAGACCAGGAGGGGCGGATCGGATATCCATTTAGAATTGTTTTGCTGACATTTGTTAACTTCATTAAAATGGCAAATGCAATTAGAATCAGCAAGTTTTTAAAGTACTGTGTCTGTTAAATTTTCATTAACTCCAATTTAGTAGACTTTATCATTTATTTTTACATACATGATTAACTTAAATGCACTATTTTTTGCTGCTATTCATGATGGACACATCAAGGATGATGGTGTAAGTATAAGCTTTCTTCAATCAGCACAGTTTCCATAGCGTTGACAGCATGAATTGTACAAAGAACTTTGAAAGGAGCCAAGTTTAAAGCAGAGAGCTGAGAAACTGGACTCCTGAAGTGGTTATTGGCTTTCGTACAGCTTGTCAACTATTCTTTGTAACCTTTAGAATGAATGAAATCTTTATCCTTTTGTTTTTTGTTAAATGCAGGAAAGTCCAAGAAAGGTATGAAACCTTCTTGTGTGGTGTTTCTGTTTCCAGCAAATATTGAAAGGTCATTGTCAAGTCGTCTTTAAGAACTGAGCTGATTTTAAACTTGACCATGGTGGATTTTCAGCCTAATATTGTTTCTTTTACACAATAGAGAAAAAAATGCTGCACGTTTTAAGAAACACAATGCTGGGGGCAGGGGCTGAGCCTTCGAAGATAACTGCATGACCCTCTTTGTTGTGGCTGTTTTTATAACAAGTTCAGACCATGCAGGAAACACAAATGCTGTTGAAGTGTTGAATTGCAAGGCTCAGAATCAACATAGGAGTGGGCATCATACGTAGGTCCAGGGTAAATTAGGATGTTTTCCCTTTATAAGGTCAGGTATAAGTGAATAAGGCAAGTGACAAGATGGAAGGACTTTAAAAAACTCATATGAATTTGTTCCATTTAAGCTTATTTTGTAAGGAAGACTTTGGAGAATAAAGAAAAGTTTAGATGCGTGGCTTGAATAAGTAAGGTGGCTGCTCCCGAGGTTAGGCAGCAATAAAGACAGCAGTTAGAGAACTCTGTTTTATCTGAGCCAAACAATTGAATGATATATTTCAGTTTAAGTCCTTAAATTACTGTTTTACTGTCTGCTTGATAAAAACAATGATCTTATAAATATAATCTTATTTTTAATTTTTCCTATTTTCTGGTTGATGAATCTGTATAAAAAAATCCCTTTAGCAAACCTTTTTTTTTTTTATTAACTGTGCATGTTTCATAAGTCTGGGTTTATGCTTTTGAGTTCTTCAGTTTTTTTTCTTCTGAACTTACATTGCATCTGAAAATGTGGCTGTTGTTCCTGTTCATTTGGTACTGTTACTAACAGCTCGGAGGCTGCGTGCTGCGCTGGAGCTTTGTTCTTTCCCCTTCTCGGCCTTTCTGACCTTGTGTCTTTCCCCTTTCTCTGTTGTTCCTCTTCATCCTGACTTGTACCCTCCTCTTCCGGCTGTGGACTGGCATTAGGAAGAATGAATTCCTCAGCAGGTGAGCTGTGATGGGCTACACTATCAGAAATGCTGTTTAGCTTTTATCTTCTTAAGCCCAGATAATAGTTTTCAATCATCTGATTCCCTATAGTAGGGCCCAGATAGCTATAGAAAGTTATATATAACACACATTTGGAATACACACACACACACACACACACACACACACATATAAATACGTATTTCACAGTAGTTAATTCACAAAAGACCTTCAGGGTCAAATTAGCCAGAATTCATAGAGATTGACATTTAAAATGAGAAGAGTAATTTGGGGACTGGAGAGATGGCTCAGTGGTTCAGAGCACTGGCTGCTCTTGCAGAGTACATAGGTCTAGTTCTCAGCAACCAGGTGGTGTTAAGAACCTTTAATAACTCCAGCTACAGTGGATCAGAGCCCTCTTCAGACCTCCAAGGGCATTGAATACACAGTTGCACTTACATGCCCGCAAAACACTCACACATAAAAATAATAAATAAATAAACAAATAAATTTTAAAAAAGAGAATATCTTGGCTTTGCGCCTGCAGGCCAATGGCTTTCCAGAGTAAGGAATGAGCTGAGTAGTGAGCCAGCTTTTCCCTGTGGACTGGAGCTGCACCGCAGTCAGGAAGATCTTGCTTTGTAGACCTTACCAAACCACACCTCTACAGCTGGATCTATCAGCTTAGGAAGGACGTAAAGTCCTTTCAGGATCTTTTTTTTTTAAGTTCTTTTCACCCTGCTGAACATTATTCTTGATATGTAATTAAAAAATAAAGACAGAACCAAGTAGACTTGGGTTGAGAAAATTTCATGTTTCTCAAGTTAGTTCCTCTGCCCCACCCTGAAGAGTAGATACATCCACTGCCTTATTTGGTCATTCCTATAGCTGGAGTTTAGAGACAAAAAGTGAATTCATTCAGTGACTATTTTATGATATCTGTGTAAAATAAGGGGGAATTCTGTGGTGAGCAGGACTTCGGTGTCCCTCTGACAAAACCTTCCAAGTGGTGCTTGGGCCAGGTTGAGGCTGCCCTGGGCAGCAGTTCTTGTGTCTCTACCACTTCCTCTTTAACTCCCTGCTTTGCTGTGGATTTTCCTCTATTGGAAGTACCCATACCTTTAGATTGTCAGCTCTGAGCCCAGATTCCTCCAGGGTCTGAATCACACAGGTGCAATTCTACTGTCACCAGGGAGAGATCCTTTCCTTTATTAATTGATTGATTTACTTTTTAAAAGACAAGGTCTTACTGTGTAGTCCAGGTTGGCCTGGAACTCACAGCAGTCTTCCTGCTTCAGCCACTTGAGTGCTGGGATTACACCATACCAGGCTTATGCCCTTATTTATAATGCCAGGAAAACTTGTTTTTTGAATTTGTTGTGCACAGGGAAACCACGCTAGGTGACACCCGGGTTCATTGTAACAGACAAGGGCTGCCAGTTGGCAGCATGGCACAGATCTCCATAAAGCGCGCATTCCTGCTCAGACTGGATTTAGCAGGAACGAAAATTGTGCATTTGGAAACAAAGTTCATCAGCCATTGACTTTTCTGTCTCCGTTGCCATGGAGAAGCACTATAAGGTGCTGATGCTACATTTGGAGTATCTGGAAGAGTCCCTTTGAATAGGGTTAAAAACCTCTGCCAGTATTGTGTTGGTCTGGGGACTTGGTCTCATTCCTTACATTAGTGCACATTGTGGCATGGCTGTCTGCTGTGCACCCATGCAAACATTTTGAGCTACTTAGTTTCCTGCCTCTCTCACCCAAAGGTTATACGTCTATTTTATTATTCTGTGATACTTTTGAAGAAGACAAAACCAACCCCCAAACTCTGAAGGATTAGAGGGGCAAGCATGTAGTTAAGAAGAATGAGGGTCTTTGTTCTGTGGCATCGCAAAGGTGTTAATGTCTCCTTGGGACTGGCATTTCTTCAATTGAGAATGCTGGAGAGGGGGCGATTGGGGTAGAAAGCCACTGCCAGAAATATAATTCTTGACTGGCTTAAATTACAAGGATGTCTTTCCGGTATTTGTGTTTTACAAGACAAGGAACCATCTTCCATGTATTGGCACCAATGTGAATGTTTTTTATAGCAGAGCTTTTTCTCAAAATCACAAGGAAATATATATCTGTAGCTGTTTCAAATGATTTCTGTTCTCATTTTTCCTTTCTTTTCATAATGAATATTTGGAAACGATTTAAAAGGAGCAATTAATAATTCCAAAAGCTCAAGTGTAAAAGGTAAATATTTGGGTGATGAGTATTTTGCCTTTCTTTTAAAAAGTGACACAGGCTGCACACTGGAATGTTGTGGCTTCATGTGATATAGTGTGTGTGATCATTGCTGTTAGCAGTGTTCTGTGTGGCTTCACAGAGTGGTTTTATGTTTTGCATCTTCCCTGAGTTCAGTAATATGTGGCTTTAATATTTATGTATCTATACTTCATAATGACTGATTGTATATTATATATTTTCACTTACACATATAAACTACACCAAATACTAATGTGTCCGAATTTGCATGTAACTAACATCACTTTATAGAACCTTTGGGTAGATGTTGCTTTGTTAAGACATCATAAATAAGGCTTCTATTTCTGAACAAAGATGTTAAATCAATACCTGAGGAAGCTGTTTAGGATTACTTTTTTTTTTGTCTGACCTCTGGCCTCTTTTGGCAATTTAAAAACTATTTTATTTATTGTTTACTTTATTTTATGTGTAATGAGTATACTGCTTGCATGTATGTAAGTGCACCTATGTCATGTACTGCCCTCAGAGGTCAGAAGAGGGCATCAGATTCCCCTGGAACCGGAGTTACTGAGAATGGTTAGCCATCACGTGGGTGCTGGGAATAGAACCTCAGTCCTCTGCAGGAGCAGCCAGGGCTGTTAACTGCTGAGCCATGTCTCCAGCCCCTCTTTGGCATTTTTTAACTAATTAAAAGCCTCATTGAAAGTGACCAAGAGAAGAGGCAATATTAAGTGATCTAATTGTAAACTCTTCATAGGTATGGTGTTAACTCCCCAGATAATAGAAAGTAGATTTTTCTCTTTCTCAGGAGAAAATTTATAAACTATGAAGAGATTTTTTTAATGAAATTAGGGATTTGTCAGTTCCATCCCTGCTCCCTGTGCATATGATAAAGAACTGAAAAGAAGCTGGGAGTGGTGGTACACACTTTTAATCCTAACACTTGGGAAGCAGGCAGATGTCTGTAAGATCAAGGCCAACCTATCTACATAGCAAGTTCCAGGCCATCTGGGGCTACAGGGAGACCCTGCCTTAAAAAGAGCCGTCCCCCCCCAAAAAAAATCCCTGAAAAGAAGGCAACATGAATTTTTAATACCTAAAGTTAGTTATAACACCATGGGATAAGGCAATGACCTGACCTGCCAGATGTTGGCTATTAGGGGTTAGGGTTAGGTTATCTAGGGTACTTTTGATCCTATTGACATTTTCAGTTACCAGCAGCTAGCAAAGGACTGATTGTTAAGGTGAGAAAGGAAGTGTTAGCTCCCCAGCAAGTAGTGGAGCTCAGCCACAGGAAAGATTGTTGACCCTGAGTGTTTTAAATAAATAACTGCTAGATAAGAGAAGTTAGTTGTGGAGGAAGAGAGACAGAAAGAATATGAAAAAGACACATACATTTGGACCTTAAACCAGATTGAAAATATTACAGATAGCATGAAATAGAAATACGTACTTCTCTACTCCTACACCTGAAAGATCCACTTGCTGTTTTGCAAGCAGATTGAATGCTCATGAAATTTGAATGCTGTTGAAGCAGTGACTGTCACAATTGCATTGCTCATCACTAGGCACCACCCTGCCTTCACTTGAACACAGCTTGTTCAAAAGGGTTCAAAGTGTTTGTGTTTCTGGTGTGTGTGTGTGTATGTGTGTGTGTGTGTGTGTGTGTGTGTGTGTGTGTGTGTGTGGTGATGCATTACTCTGAGTTGTGCTGAGTTGTACGAATGGGATTAGAGAAGTGCCAAGTGATTCCTCTGACAAACAGAACCCTCACATGACCACTTCTTTCAAGCTCTTGCTTACACTACCCGTGACATTGTTTCTTTGATCTTCTTGGCTTCAAAATATTAGATTAAGGCCCAGATTTCACATACAGATGTTTCTGATTGATTCCAAGATTGATAAATGAGACATATTTACATATTTATGGCTCTCTCCTTAGGTTATAATCACCAACAGATGAGTGAAGGACAAAGACAGAAATCTGAATTTTACAACCGCACAGCATCTGAGTCAAATGTCTACTTGAATAGTTTCCATTACCCAGATCACAGCTACAAAGACCAGGCCTTTGACACATTGAGCCTGGACAGCTCTGATAGCATGGAAACCAGTATCTCTGCCTGCTCACCTGACAATATCTCCAGGTAAGGCTTACTGAAAACCACCTCCTACTTTCAAACAGAAACTCGTTTGAGACACAATGTTTATATAAGGTCAATTTATGAGACATAAATCTATGGTGCAAAAGAGGGCTGGGGACCATGGGGACCCTGGAAGGAAATTTCCTTGCATATGGTGTGACTTAGTCAATCATACACCGTTTCTTTTTTTTTTGGGGGGGGGTGTAATCCCATTTCTTTATGCTTGCATTCTGATAATACTGTGTTTCAAAACTGAGTTAGTCTCCTGATGGAATCCAAGCTCTCTTTTCACTTGCTTTTTTATTAAGAAAGGCAGTAATTTCCAACAAGAGAGTCAGAATTTCAAAGGCTTTTAAATTTTTTATTATTTTTCCTTTATTTTGTGTGGATGAGTGTATCCCCTGAATGTATATAGTACACTCATGTCATACAATACCCACAGAGGTCAGGAGAGCATGGGATCCCTTGGAACTGGAGTTACCGACAATTATTAGCTGCCATATGGGTGCTGGGAACCAAACCTGGGTCCTCTGCAAGAGCAGCCAGCACTCTTAACCACTGACCCATCTCTCCAGCCCCCTCAAAGTCTTTTTTGACCCTTTGTCTTTGGTAGATGAAAACTTTAGTTTTTCTGTATGTATAGTAAAATTTGTGTAAGGCCGGGCATGGTGGCGTGCACCTTTAATCCTAGCCGTGGGAGGCAGAGGCAAGAGGATCCCTGAGAGATCAAAGTCAACCTGGGCTATGTCCCGGGCGGGCTATGACTAGTGAGACCCTATTGAAAAAACAAATATAAAAATGTATAAAAAAATAAAAAATAAATAAAATTTGTGTAGGGATTTAGCCATTCACATTTGTCTTTATACTTTGGGGGAACCAAAGGGGTGCTGTGGGCTTAGGAGCAAGGGCACATCTGAACCACAGCTTGCTGGTGGCTCCCCTCTTCAGAAGCTTTGCCCACAATTGCCCTGCCATCTGCTGGGTAATGTGAAGCCCAGATCCAGTGGTCCAGGTCCAGCCTCACCTTGTCACCCTCTCCCAACCCCCTTCCAGCTCTCCAGGATAAGGAAACTCAGAGTTCTCCATCTTTATCCAAGATGGTTCTTAACATCTTCCCAAATTATGAGCACCAAGTCAGAGCTTGAGTAGTCATTAAGGCAAGATGAAAATTGGGAGCCGTGGTAGGTGTCATCTACATGACATGTTTTTGATCATAAGTAGCTCTCTATTGTCTCCCCCCCCCCGCCCCGACCCCTTCTGAGCCCCTTTTAGTTCTGTATACCCAGGACCTGCTTTTCTAAGCTTTGTGTTTGTTGATGGTTTAAATAATGACGCCCATAAAGCAAAGCCAGCATCCAGCTCATGGAACGTTCACAAAAATGATGTCTCAACAAAAAGTGAAGGGAAAATGTGCCCACAACTGAGTAATTCTATGATTCTACAAATGGCTTTTAGTGACATAATAAACCACAAACCAAGTCTGTGTCACTAGAATTTCAGAATGGAATTACTTCTTTAATAGCCTTATAATTTGGGGATATTTTAATGCATAATTTTACAAAATCATAAGCACAGCAATTTTTTCCAGTCATTGACTGGTCATATTAGGAGTTCCTGAGGAAAGATAGTCCTTTAGAACATGCATTCCAAACATTAGTTCCTTATTACTTCTTTGCCTGGAGTTTATCATGGTAGTTTCCATAATAATAATAATGAGTAAAATCTTACCTTAGTATAACATGAATTTTTAAGGTAGATGTGGCACTGAGGCAAAAATCCCTATTTTCCTCTTCTCTCCAATTTACAACCTGCCTTTTACAGAATTTCCTTTTATAGCAGTTTCTTGACACTAAATAGGCACTGTTTAGTCATATCTGACCATAAGCATCAAGCATCTGCCACTGCTAAGACAGCAGTATCCAGTTCTGTGTGAAATAGCTCTGGACAGTTACGTAACTATGCACAGACTTACCAGAAAAGGCAATTCTGTAGTAACATCATCATATAGAGGACTAAGGGACAGATGCAGATGCATCTCATCATTCACACACACACATGGAGATGTTAATATGTGAAATAATGGGTATGTTAATGAGCTCGACTTTGGTAATCACCATAAATTGTCCATTAGAGACATACTCAATAAAGATAAGAGAACAAAAAGCTAATAAATAAAATAGCAAATAGTAAAATATAGGTTCTCTAACAATGTGATGAATGAACATAGAAGATTGGTGAGTTTGTTCCTTTAGTGTGTGTGTGTGTATGTGTGTGTGTGTGGCTAGGGATTGAACCCAAGGCTTCATGCACTCTAGGCAAGTATGCTTGTCACTGAACTTTTTAAAATCTTCTCAATTAAAAAAAAAGTGCCCCAGCACTTTTTTTTTAATTGAGAAGGTTTTAAGACCTGTGATTTAATAAAACCTCAAATCACTTCCAAATTCATTGGAGACATAAGCCATATATATATTTTTTTTCCCAGACAGCAGCATAGAATACACATATAATTTTATGCTCTTGTGTGGGCTACAGCCATATAATGTCTTTGAGGTTCTCAGTTGGGTCAGTGAAATTTGTTCCTTTTTTTTCCCATGAAGTCATATATTGTCAATGAAAGGGTATAAGCATTTACTTATACATAAATATTAAAGTTTATTTCTTGAATTCCTGCTAGCTAAGATGCACAGAAATTATCCTATCAGTGTATTCTTTTTCTCAGGGAAAAGCACCTGGCTAAAACTTGGCCCAAACACACAGTGCAAGGTGCAGCCTGGTTGTGAAGCTTATAAAGATCCCATCTCTCTCTCATGTCTGTTTTGTAATGTAACTGGCAGTTCTGGCTCAGGTAGGCTATTTGTGGTATAATTCTGTGGTCATTTATCTCTCTAGATCTCTTAGCCTTAGATTTGAGTCGTCCTAGGTTGGATCTGGTCAAAAATATATTTTAGGAAGCTAAGGCTCCCACCTTTAAATCCCAGCTCTTAAGAGGTGGAGGCAGGAAGGCAGTGGGTTCTAGGCCAGCCTGGCTGCACAGTATGTCTGTGTATCAAAAGTATACATTTTTGAGATATACACAAAGGGGGCTGGAGAGATGGCTCAGTGAGTGAGAGCACTGGCTGCTCCAGCAGAGGACCTAGCTCTGTTCCCAGCACCCAGGAGGCTAACAGAGGCTGTAACTCCAGTTCCAGGGAATCTGATACCCTCTGCTGGCCTTTGCAAACATAGCATGACACAGTTTTCACTTACATACGTGCAGGTAAAACACGCATAAAAATAATTAATTTATTAAGTGTACATACAGAGCTGGAGAGATAACTTAGTCCATAAAGAGCTTGTTGCACAAGCATTAGGGTTTCAGTTTGATCCCCAGAACCAGTTTCTTTTTTTAAGCCAGGCATCTTGAAGAGTTCACAGGCTCTTCTGGCAGTGGGGGACATGCACCATATACTGTTTAAAAGACAGCTGGAGGGCTGGAGAGATGGCCTAGTGATTAAGAGCGCCAACTGCTCTTGAAGAGGACCCAGGTTTGATCCCCAGCACCCACATGGCGGCTGAAAACCATCTTTAACTCCAGTTCCAGGGGAATTTGACGCCCTCTTCTGACCTCCGCGGCATTGCACGACACGGGTGCACAAACCTACATGCAGACAGTACATTCATACACATACAAGAATAAATAAAAAAAATTTAAAAAAAGACAGCTAGATGGAAACTTGGGACAGAAGATTATACACAAGATTGTTTGGGTCTCATAAAAATTAAATTTGTTCAAACCATAAAAAACAAGCTAGGCATGATGGCACACTTAGAATCCCAGCACTGAGGAAACAGAAGCACTCGGTCCCTGGGGCATGCCGTCCAGGCAGCCTAGCCTCGGGTTCCTGGGGCATGCCGTCCAGGCAGCCTAGCCTTGGGTCCCTGGGGCATGCCGTCCAGGCAGCCTAGCCTTGGGTCCCTGGGGCATGCCATCCAGGCAGCCTAGCCTACTTGACACGCCTCAGACAATGAGAGATTCCACCTCAAAAGACAAAGCAGAGGGCTCCTGGAGAATGACACCCAAGGTCACATGTGCATATGGTCATACATGTGCACTCACCTGAACATGCTTGCACACCCACAAAAGTGTTCATATTTAACTTGAGAATGCTTTATATAGGGGCTGGAGAGATGCCTCATTGGTTAAGAGCACCACTGCTCTTGCAGAGGATCCAGGTTCAAGTCCCAACACCCACATGGCAGGTAACAACCATTGGTACTTCCAGTTCCAGGGAAACCTGATGCCTACTTCTGACTTCTGCAGACATTGCACGACATGGGTGCACTGACATATGCCGGCAGTACACTCACACACATAAAATTAAAAAATAATAAGTAAAATGTTTTTAAAAAAGAATGCTTTATATAATAATAACCCTCAGGGCTCTACTTATTCCTTTGTATATACATTTGTGTGTGTGTGTGTGTGTGTGTTGGATTCCCCCGGAACTGGAGTTCTCCTGGAATTGGAGTTACAGACGGTTCTCAGCCGCCAGGTGGGTGCTGGGGATCGAACCAGGGTCCTCTGCAAGAGCGTCAGTGCTCTTAACCACTAGACCATCTCTCCAGCCCCTATATACATTTTTTAAATATTTTATTATTTTTATTATTTTTTAAATGTTTTATTATTTTCATTTTATGTGTACAAGTCTATTGCCTACAAGGTGAGTTCACCTGTGGCATGCAATGCCCACAGGTCAGAGAGAGCGTTGGATCCCCTGAAACAAGAGTTACAGATGGTTGTTAGCCAGGCGCCCTCTACATACAGTCTTATGAATTTGTTTTTTGAATGTGCCTCCTGCGCTGCTATGGAAACTTCGTGCTATAGGAACACAACCAGGAAAGCCTGCTCCAGCTCAGGTGGGCTTAGGAGCAATCGGTGCCTGAGTGAGCACAGCATGGGAGAAAGCATAAGGACTGTTCCGGTTACCTTCCATTGCTGATTAAAAACTGTGACCAAAATCAGCTTGGAGAGCAAAGCATGGAGGGAAACCAGGCCAGTGTCAGGGCAGGAGCTGGAGCTCAGGGCAGGAGGAGTGAGTGCTCAGGGCCAGGAGTGAGTGCTCAGGGCAGGGGGAGTGAGTGCCCAGGGCAGGGGGAGTGAGTGCTCAGGGCAGGGGGAGTGAGTGCTCAGGGCAGGGGGAATGAGTGCTCCCAGCTGGCCTGCTCCCCCAGCCCATGCTCAGCCTGCCTTCTTATACAGCACATGCCACCTATCCAGGTATGGCACTGCCCACAGTGGGCTGGGTCCTCCCACATCACTCAACAGTCAAGAAAATGCCCCACAGACGTGGCACAGGCCAGTCCAGGGAGGTAACTCCTCAGCTGACCAGGCGTGCCACGTAAACAAACTAAATTTGACCTAGAGCATGGTTCTTCATTCCCAAGATATAAGATGTTACGTAATTGTAATATTGCATACAATGTAAGCAAATGAAAGCAAGTTATTTTCTCTTAATCTGGCTGTTGCTTTGGTTGTGGGCGCAGCTTCCTCTTGCTTTTTTTGGTCTTCCTCTTCACTTTTGGGGTGATGTCTTTTCCAGGATGCTTCTCTTTTGAAGCCCTTGAATCCCCTGCACAGTTTCCCCATTAGTGTGGCAGGTGAGAGCCTTTGACAAAAATGGCTGCCGCCTCCTCTGTGCAGCCATGTGTACAACAAGCCATGGTGGTGCTACGTATTGCCCAGATGAATAAAGTGACCTTCGCATAAAACACTACCATAGGGGCTAGAGAGATGGCCTAGCGGTTAAGAGCGCCGACAGCTCTTACACAGGACCTGGGTTCGATCCCCAGCATCCACAAGGCGGCTGAGAACCGTCTGAAACTCCAATTCCAGGAGAACTCCAGTTCCAGGGGAATCCGACACCCTCTTCTGACCTCCATGGCATTGCACGACCAGGGTGTACAAACTTGCATGCAGACAGTACATTCATACACATACAGAAATAAATAAAAATTTTAAAAAAGTTAAAAAAAAAAAAAAACACTACCATAGCCTTCTTGGTCTGAGGTCAGAATCGGTTACTAAAGGGAGTCCACACAAAGCTGTCATTAATTTAAAGCTGCTAAAGTCACACTTTTTAAGATTTGGCTTTGCTTTCTTTATTCCTCACCAGTTTACACTGGCCTTGTTTTTGAGTACCTAATTTAATTTCCTGAACTAAGGTAAATCAGTGTTCCCTACAATTTTCAGAGTTGAATTGATTTGCCTTTGAAGACCAATGACTCAGAAGCAACATCCTTTAAATTGCATATGCTTTTGATTGCATCATGCATCCCCCTTGACTCTGTGTGTGTGTGTGTGTGTGTGTGTGTGAGAGAGAGAGAGAGAGAGAGAGAGAGCGAGAGACAGAGAGAGACGAAGACAGGGAGGGAGAGAGACAGAGACAGAGAGACTGATATCAGGCTTAACAAATATTCTTTAAAAGCTTTTTATTTGTTTCAGTGCCAGCACATCAAATATTGCCAGAATAGAAGAAATGGAGAGACTCTTAAAACAGGCTCACGCAGAAAAGACGCGGCTGCTTGAGTCCAGGGTAAGCTAGTGAATTTTGTCCAGGGGTCTCTGATAGGACAGTGCTGCAGGAAGCCCTACACTTGACATCAAGAAGCGGGCTTCTTCCAGAGCCTTTGGAGGTGTTGTGAACTTGGGGCGTCCACGTGGCCTTATTCAGCCACCTTTTCTTTGTGAGAAGTAAAGGTGTCAGAGAGATGATTCCAAGTTGTGGTCTACAACTTGAAATGTCTATTTGTGTTTAGCACACACTGAAATGGATGCATTCCACTCTCCCCCTCTTTTTTTTTTTTTTGTCTTTTCTGAAAAGGGTCTCCCGCAGCACTATCTGGCCTGGAAACTCACTATATAAGACATGGCTGCTTGCTAAATTAGCGGGACAGAATTACATAGCTTCAATTCATTACTAACTGCATAGAATAGAGAGAGAGAGAGTAATATAGATGGAGATATATATCGATAAATGTTAAATTTTACACATGTTATGTTGACGTTTCCGGCCAGAATGCGAGAACGTCCTTCAAATACCCCCCAATCCCTTACGTCCGGAATCACCTCCCCGAGCCTCCCTTTCCCTTTCTCTGCCTGAGCCTTTTTTTTCCAACTTCCCCACAAGCTTCCCGCCAGGAAGCTTCAGAGCAATAACAGGAACTGGAGGGCTCTATGGCCTTCAGCTTGGAGAAAGCCTCCCAGAGAAAGTCTAAATCTCATGGTTAGGGTTGCATGACAGCTTGCGATGTCTTTTGTTTTAAATAAAGGAAGACAGGCTTAAATTGTAGTCGAAATGCCAACTTTTTACTTCAATATTAATTTTAGTTTATTTATTTATGTTTTTTTGGTCTTTTTGAGGACAGATCTCCCCTTTAGTCTCAGTTGTTCTGGAGCTCTGGCTATGTAACCAGGCTGCCTTGAACTCACAGAGATCTGACCGGCTCTACCCGCCACTCCCGATGCTGGGATTAACAAGGCATGTGCACACACCCTGGCCATTTGTATTTTAATTAATTCCATAAGATGTGTTTGGGGAGGGAGAGATGCCTAGCGGTTAATGAGCGAACCTAACCTACCACTCTTGCAGAATGGCCGCGGTTCGATCCCCAGCCACCCACATGGCGGCTGAGAAGCTTCTGTAACTCCAACTCGGGAGAACTCTAGTTCCCAAGGGGATCCCACGTCTCTTTTGACTCACCGGCATTGCACGAAACGGGTGCAACAGACCTACATGCAGACAGTAAATTCCCATACCACCTAAAAAAAAAAAAAAAAAAAGATGTGTTTGGAAGCTATGCAGAGGCGATCGTGGTTTGTGTTAGCCCAGGTTTTATATATATATAAAACCTGGGCTAACACACACACAGTGTGTGTGTGCGTGTCTTTTTTGGAGACTTTTCCTCTAGCCCCAGTGGGCGTGGAACTTGCCTTGATATGTAGACCAGGCTAGCCTTGAACTCACAGAGATCCTCCTGCCTCCCAAAGTGCTGGGATTAAAGGCATGCGCCCCATGCCCAGCCAGGTTATATGTTTCAAGAGACTAGACTATAAACTGAAAATTGTCTGTTGAGAACTGGGATTTGGGTATATTACTTGGAACCATTTAAGTATAACCAGTATTTTAAAAATAATTATTGGTCTGTATTAGGAACGGGAAATGGAAGCCAAAAAACGAGCTCTGGAAGAAGAAAAGCGGCGCCGAGAAATTCTGGAGAAAAGACTGCAAGAAGAAACCAGCCAGAGGCAGAAGTTAATAGAAAAAGAAGTGAAAATAAGGGAGAAACAAAGGGCACAGGTTAGTGGATCCATGGACGCTTAGCGTAGGTTGCCCCCTGGTGGCCATTGTGTAGAAGACAGTAATTCTGCCTCCAGACCTCCTGATGCATTAGTGTGCTGAATCTGAGTTTCAGAACCTCCAGGGAACTAGTGGGGCTGTCTCTGCTCACTTGGGACTTGCTGGTGGGACAGACACTTCATTCTTCCATCCGTTCTCTGGGGACATTTTAGAATTTCTTAAAAATGTTATGTCTATGGGGGCTGGAGAGATGGCCTAGCGGTTAAGAGCGCCGACCGCTCTTACAGAGGACCCGGGTTCGATCCCCAGCACCCACATGGCAGCCGAGAGCCGTCTGAAACTCCAATTCCAGGAGAACTCCAGTCCAGGGGAATCCGAGACCCTCTTCTGACCTCCGCGGCATTGCACGACACGGGTGCACAGACCTGCATGCAGACAGTACATTGATACACATACAGAAAAAAAAAAAATGTTATGTCTATGAATATTTTGCCTGAACTTACAGACACTAGAAGAGGGCATCGGATTCCCTAGAACTGAGTTAAATAATGTTGTGAGTTGCCATGTGGGTGTGAGAACTGAATTCTGGTCCTCTGCAAGAGCAGCCAGTGCTCTTAACCCCTGAGCCATCTTTCCAGTCCCAAAGGGAGAATATTTTTTGGACAACTTTGAAAAGTGTCACTGAAGGAGCCACGGAAAGCCCAACATTCAGATCAAAACCTTTGGTTGAGGAAAGAAAAAGATTCTATTATGCCATCTTTAGTGGCAAGCTTTCCAGAACAGGATAAAACTGTACTAGCCTGACTTCTTGGTGGTGGTGGTGGTGGTGGTAATGGTGGTGGTAGTGTTTTTCTTCTTTTTCTAAGCAGTATATTGTCCTACATCAGTCTATTCGATTACCTAACTCAGGGCAAATTCAGGAAAATCACCCATTATATTTGACTTCCTATCTTGGTCATCATAGATTTGACTGTAGCTGCTTACATAATGTATATTTTGAAGGCTAAAGTAAAAACTTGTAAAAAGCTACATTATGTAAAGCTCAAGTGAATTTCATTGCAGTTGCCCTCTTTTCCGTCATCCTGGACAGTTGATAGCACAGCCATTGGGGACTGTCTTTAAAACCTTGTGTGTTGTAAGGTCATGAGGAGCCTGTGGCATCTGAAAGGTATAATACTGAAGAATAATGGAAATATGATTGTTCCTTTCATTTGATTCCGCTCAACCTCTGCCGAGTGCTGATTTGCAGTGAAGGTTATCGATGCCTGTTTAATATCTGAAGCCAAACCAAAATGCATAATTCTATTTTAGTCTTGATTATAGGTTTTCCTTCAAGTATATGATTAGATCATTTCCCCAATGCAAAAACATGGAATTATTTAACAGGGTAAAAATAAAACAGCATTTTAGAAGCGGCATCCGTACTGATCTGGGCTTCCTGGATGCGTGAACTTTGGCCTTCATCATCAGTAAAACAAGGCATCTAAGAGCACCCCTCTTGCCCTCTTTGCTCCCGCTTGGCCACCACATTAGGTCCAGCTTTTACTCTACACTTCACTATTTTAGCTTCATTTTTTGAAGCATTCATCTCTTCTTTGAATATATAAGCTGATGCTTATAACTTTAGAGGATCTGTCGGGGGCTCTGTCTACCAAACAGTGTCTGATCTGCCAGGCGGTGTCTGAGATTATGGATGGAACTGTTGTAAGGTTGTGGTGGGGAGAAGAGGAAGCTGCTCTCCAAGGGAAGAATCCTGCTCCATAAAGAGCAGCTGGATTGCTCCACACCACACTTCCCTGTGTGGGTTACGAGCTGAGGGTTTTGCTGACGCTACAGTAACGACGTTTTTCTGTTCTCTCATCCATCCAGCTTAAGGAATAGAGTCAGCAGGCCTAGTTTAGCCTTCCTTCCTCATATTATAGATTCCTACTTAAAGTAGTACCTGCTTTTTACTCTCCAGAACCTAGATTTTATTACTTCCTTCCTCTATCTAAACATATGCAACCCCAAATGAAACAGTTAACTATAGATGGAATGGATTTGGGGCTTTTCCAGGCTCGTCCTCTGACACGTTATCTACCTGTCCGGAAGGAAGACTTTGATCTGCGCAGCCACGTAGAGAACGCTGGGCACAATATTGACACCTGTTTTCACGTATCAATCACAGAGAAGACTTGCCGAGGATACCTCATCAAAATGGGTGGAAAAATTAAAACATGGAAAAAACGTTGGTTTGTTTTTGACCGGAATAAGAGAACATTTTCTTATTATGCAGGTGAGTGATAAAAAAAAAAAACTGAAGTAATATATTCAAATCTGTTAAAGAACAAAGGAAATTGAAATCTATTATCTGTATCCAAAAAATTTGGGAAATTGAGGCAGGAGGAGCACTTCAACCCATAAATTTGAGTCCAGCCTAGGGAACATGGTGAGACTCACCCTGTCGGAAGAAAGAAGGAAAGAAAGAAAGAAAGAAAGAAAGAAAGAAAGAAAGAAAGAAAGAAAGAAAGAAAGAAAGAAAGAAAGAAAGAAAGAGAGAGAGAGAAAAAGAAAGAGAGAGAAAGAGAAAGAAATAAAAAGAAAGAAAGAAAGAGAGAAAGAAAAAGAAAGAGAGAGAGAGAAAGAGAAAGAAAGAAAAAGAAAGAAAGAAAGAAAGAAAGAAAGAAAGAAAGGAGAGAAAGAAAAAAGAAAGGAAGGAAGAGAGAGAGAAAAGGAAGGAAGGAAAGAAGGAAGGAAGGAAGGAAAGAAAGAAAGAAAAAAGAGAAGGAAAGAAAGAAAGGGAGAGAAAGGGAAGGAAGGAAGGAAAGAAAGAAAGAAAGGAATGAAGAAAAAGAAGTTTTAGGTTGGAATGTAAGAAAGTGCCAATGCTAGCTTTGTATTCATACATTATTTTATATTAAGATTTATATAATTAAATATATATATGCATTTACTTTTAACAAAATCCATGTTACTTTATAAGTGTGAATTAGTCTATTCTAGTTCTGAAATAAGCTACGGTTGAACTACATAATAAATGGTGTTTATTTTTACATGAAAATATTGTCATTTAAACCACAGGGCCAGAAAAAATTCATTAATATTTATTTCTTTTGCCATACGTTCTGTTTAAATCACAACACAGCAAAGCAGTCCTGCCTCCCAGTACGGAGCTGTAGTTTATAAGTTAGCCTGACCTTCCATCAGCAAACTAGAGAATAAAGAGGCATTCAAGAGGCAGGGGGATCTTTGTGAGTTCAAGGCCAGCTGGGGCTACAGGGAGACCCTGTTTCAAAAAAGACAAAAAAAAAAGCATTCATTGTCAGAAACATTTCTGGATTCTAAATACTGAACTGTGAGGAACATACCCTACTGAATCTTATGCAGGAATATTAGTGTAACTGAAATATCTATTTAAAAGCCTCTTGGACCAAGCATGGTGGTACATAGCTCTAATCTTGGGGCTCAGAAGGAGGAAGCAGAATAATTAAGGCCAGCCCAGGCTCACAGTGAGACCCTGTCTCCAAACAATTAAAGAAAGGAAGAAATACACCTCTGTTTATACTTGGATCATATGTAAAATATGCCTATTATAAGCTTACAACTAAGCCCGGCAGGGTGTCGCGCACCTTTAATCCCAGCACTTGGGATGTAGAGGTGGATGGATCTCTGGGAGTTCAAGGCCAGCCTGGTCTACAGAGTGAGCTCCAGGACAGCTGGTATTAAAAGGGAGACCCTGCCTCAAAAATACCAAAAAAAAAAATAGGAAAATAAGCTTATGACAGCTCCGCTGTGCTCAGCTATGAAGGAGTAATGTCACACTAGTTCTCATGCTCTGGGGTTTCTGTGTCAGCATGCAGAAGCACAGTCAAAATCACAAACTGTATAGATGGGGTAAGGTCATGAAATCCATGTACTGAGGTGATATTTATGAGCCTACAGAGAAGCCTACAGAGAACAGGAAACACTGGTCCCTGAGCTACAGAACTGAGTGGGGAATCAGCTGGAGAGCCATGCCTTCAGGAAAGGGCTCCTTGTCAAAAGCAAATGGCCTCATCCTCACGGGGTCCTGCTTGCTTTTCTTGTGTTTCATACACAGTCCACAGCAGCAGTCTTCAGTTCGTAGGATGGGAAAGGTGCTTGTTTAATAACAAATCCAATCTGGTGTCTGCACAATGCATAGACAAAGTATTCCAGTATGCTAGGCTGTGTGGACAGTCTCAGAATCTTTCAACAGAAAAAAAAAAAAAATCAAAGAGAAAGCAGCCTCACTCTTCCACATTCCTCTTCTCTATGAGCTGGTTCGGGTCTTCATCTATCAGCCACATATCTGCTTCTGGCACCCAACCAGATAATCCAAACCTACATCGCTCTAACCTGTGAAAAAGCTGTTCCTAAATTGAAACTTTTGGGGGCTGATTTTCAGTTTAATTTTAAGTACACTTTTTTGGCATACAAAAGATAATTTGGAACCCTAATACTTAAAATAGATGAGTATATTCTGTCATGCTTTTGCATTTGAAAATGCTCTCACCTGGCAGTGGGTCGGGCAGAAGCTGATTTGGCTCTGTTCACAGCTGTCACTCATCCACTGTGTGCTCACATACTTACCCCATCCTTTCCCCAAACACCCACAAGCATAGGTATAGATCGGTATCAAACCACACATCTCGATCACAGCTTGAGCTAGCCTTGACCCTACAAGAGCCATATCCCCTCAGCTTGTCGTTGAGTTAAATGGCCTTACATATTGATTCATGAAAGCATGATGAATAACTGAAAGCTTAAGAAAATAAAACCAGCCAGGCGTGATGGTGCGTGCCTTTAATCCTAGCACTTGGGAGGCAGAGGCAGGCAGAGCTTTGTGAGTTCAAGTCCAGCCTGGTCTACACAGAGAGTTCCAGGACAGCCAGAGCTACAGGGAGACCCTGTCTCAAAAAAAAAACCAAAAAAAAAAAAAAACAGAACTCCCTGGTGTGCAGGACCTTAGCCTTAGATTAGAACTTTAACAGTCTCTAAAGAAAATAGGTGGAGAAAATATGTCTCTGATTGGGCCAATGCTTCTGAGAAAGACAATCCTGTTAGCTCACCCATAGGAGAGCATCAAGGGTCCCTCAGTCCACAATGCAGTGCTGAGGATCCTGTTTTTCTCGAGAGCTTTCTTACAGATGAAACGGCCTGCAAACTTTTCTGCCTACTTGAAGTATTGACATTTACTCTAGACAAAATCTCTAGATTTTATCTTGTATCTTTTGTGAGAAAACACGGTAACTACATTCCTTTCAGTTGCTGCAGGATCTTTTCCCCTAAATGTTTGAAAGAGAAACCGACTTTCCCTTTCACTGAAACTGATTGAAATCCACTGAACAAGATAGTAATGAAAAGAGCATTACCCAAAGAAGAGCAAAGACAAACACAACAATATGATTTATTGTCAAGTAAGTTAGGGAAAAACTGAGTTAAATGTAACTAATACAGTCTATAGTCTGGGCTATTATTTTCAAACTAGCTTTTTATCATTATTGAAGAAAAGGAGATATTCACTTAATAAAGATATTAAATATAACAAAATCTATATAACAGAAGTAAATTTCTTTTCTACCACAGATATTCTGACCTCCCACCATCAAGCTTGAAATATTTTTTAAGATTTTTTTTTTTTTTTTTTTTATATATATATATTTGCATAAAAATTTGAGTTTTTCTATTCTTACTGTTTTAGGGCGTAAACACTCATGGTCTTAACACTGAGTTGTACCCCTGACTGCTTTTTTTTTTTTTTTGTCTTTTTGAGACAGGGTTTCCTGGTAGCCCCAGCTGCCTGGAACTCACTATGTAGACCGGGCTGGCCTTGAACTCATGAAGATCGGTCTGCCTCTGCCTCCTGTGCTCTGGGACTAAAGGCATTGACCACCACACCTGACAACCTTGACTGCTTTTGTACAGTTTGAGACTGAAATTCTTCAGTCTTTTCATGCTGTATTTCAGGTTATATTGTTCTCTATGAACATGTACAGATATATCTCGTTTTAGCAGCTGTGCTGAGCCCATTGAGTGGCCTGTAGCTAAAGCATTCTCCTTTTAAAATTCAGGCAGTGCATCGCAGCACACACAGAACCGTGTGCAGTGCAGAGCATGTGTAGATTTGGGGCAATAAACCTTTGAGGTAGAAGTGCTGCAGAAGAGTTTTTCTATTAAGCTAAGTTATCCAGATTCATCTTCGATTATTTAAATGCTAGATAAATATTTGAATGATAACTAATCATGAAATTATCACTTTTTTTCCTGTTCATCGGTGGTGATACAGTATTTAACACTCATCTATCTTTGCAGACAAGCATGAGGCTAAATTAAAAGGAGTAATATACTTCCAAGCAATCGAAGAAGTATATTATGATCACCTCAAGAATGCTAATAAGGTAAATATCAACTTCCCAAATGTCTGCAGTTTTATTTTTTGATACCTAGGGCTTTATGCACTCTGGGCAATTGCTTTATCCTCAGTCCTTTTTTGTTGCCTAGACTGGCCTTGAACTTGCAGTGTCCTGCATCAGCCTTCAGGATAGCTGGGATTAAAAACTTGTGTCACTAGACCTGGCTAATTTCTGCCATTTGTATGCATAGTTAGGAACAAAGGTATTTGGGAATTTTTAAGTGATTTAGATGTTATGATCTGGCAGGAAACTTAAAATTGGAGTAAGCTGGCCAGGTGATTGTGAGGGAAAAAAGTCAATAAAAGATTCTGGACCATAGGGGTTTGCAAGCAAACTGGGAAGGAGCTACTGTAATTAGGAGAGAGAATCATAATTGGGCAGGTCTTAATAGGGTTAAGAACCACCACTGTTATTCACAAAGCACCTCTCATCAGCTAGGTGCTGTGCTTTGCAAACTAGTCACAAAGAGAATTGGTGAGTTCTGCCTGAGATATCTTGTCTATAAAGGCAGGAGAGATGGTCAGTCCTGAGGAAGGTGGGAGGTGGGGATGGAAGCTAAAGTGGGACATAGATGATTCATGTAATCTCTATCAAGGGCAACTTTTAAAGTAGAAGAACCCTCCCCATATGTCCGTTAATGTTTGACTTTCAAGGTGTTTCTTTGACATTCATTTCTTGTTTTGAATTTCAGAGTCCTAATCCATTGCTCACCTTTAGCGTCAAGACACATGACAGAATCTATTACATGGTAGCCCCGTCACCCGAGGCTATGAGGATCTGGATGGATGTTATAGTCACGGGGGCAGAAGGATATACCCACTTCCTGTTGTAGTGAACCGACGAAATGGTCCACTTTAGGGCAGACTGCAATAGTCTCTTGCAAGAATGAAGCCATATTCAGTCTCAGATGGAAAGTCCTAACAGACCCATCCTTTTAGAAGTGTGCACTCAGAACTCTTTTATAGAAAAGAAAGTGGAGGGGTTCAGTTCAGACCGTGATCATAAATAGCAAAAGGACTGAAGCTCCTATGCCAACACCCGCCCCCCAGTATTTTGATAAACAGCATCATTTCTATGAACATTTCTAATATACTTTTTATCAGTTGATTTTGGTTAAACTGAACAGTTACACAATGTCTGTATATATGTACTTAGAAATATGGAAATATCTTAGCACCTAAATCATTGCCATTGATAATATTGGTAACCAACTGGCTTTTTTAAAAAACTAGGATTTTATAAATATAAGCAAAGAATGACTTGCAGGAGAATATGTTTTAGAGGCTTCACCTTAATTTTTAAGTGCTGCACCAAACCAAAGACCTGGCTTGACTCCTGTGAACATTAGTGTTATTCTATACTTTAAAATGGTATTTTGATGCTGATTTTGCAGTATCACTGCCAGCCTAGGCTGCTGTAGTGCGTACTTAGTAAAACACTTCTTGTGAAAGGATAAAAACCAAAAAGCTCTGTGTTTTAGGGAAAGGCCATCTTGGACAACGGACACTCCAGAACACTGGGCAGTTTTAATTAAAGAGAAAATTTATGGTAGCACCTCATTTTGCTGAAACACTTTCCATTACTGGTGCTAAGAAAAAAAAATATCCAGTAGCCAATTTCCTTTAGATGGTCTGCTTTTGCTTAGTTATGGGGCATCCTGCTGATTATATTCAAACATGGCATCTGTGAAATCATGTGTGCTTCACCAAAGAGCAGAATAATTAAAATTCCTGTTTTCAGAAGGCAAACAAAATTCACTTCAACATTATGATATATCTTATTATATATGTATATATCTTTATAATTAGCCTGTGTTTTAGAGTCAATTTTTGTTGAATGAAATGACTTCAGGCTTTTATAGTGTTTTTCAAGTGCCATTTATTTTAGTTTTTGTGTTTCCTGTGTTCATGAGTGTACTCTTTCCTAAAACATGGCAAAGGAGTAGTAGAAAATAATTACATTATGTAGTCGGACACAGCGAGCTAATTGGAAGAGTCTCTATGACTTTGTCAGGCCTGAGTGGTACAATTTTTTTAACTTGCAGTGTACTTTTATACTTATACACATGTTGCCAATAATAAGATTTTGCAACTGGATGACACGAGATTTTACTTGAACAATGAAGGACAAAAATCATGACTGTAGGAAATATTTTTTAGAATCTGATTTTGCACAGGTCACCAACTCTGTAATGATCTAAGATATGCAATTGCTAAGATTTTATTGGTTGATGTAAAGATATGAATTTTCTGTACTGTATTTTCTTCATAGGATTATAAAGGTATTCTAATCAACTTGCATGTTGTAAACCATTTAAATATGTGTGCTAAATGTATTGAGTTTGGATTAAAGTGTTGACCTGATTTCACATTTGAAAGTCAACTTCTCTCTCTTTTGGACTAATCACCAAAAGTTAACTATATAATCTACATACAAGTTGATATGTGCTAACAATATAATCGGAAGCTTGTAAACTAATTAGAAGTATCCACGGTCACATTCCTATTGTTGACAAAATGAGCCGAACACTGGGAAAATAATCTTATAATTCATTACTGTCTTTTCACACTGATGAGTCACTACTGAGGTTTGCAAGACATATCCTGTCTAGAAGGGGGGAAGTATAACACAAATTTGTGAATTTAGCTCTGGAGCTGGGACCTAAGCTTATGAAAAAAGAGAAACTAGCTTGAACAACTTTTTTTTTTTTTACTTCTTTATGCTAATGAAAGGATGACCAAGGGCAGGTGCCCTTAGGGAAAACAAATTATTTTACTTCAGGCCTATCACTGTCAGTAAAAATATTTTGACTTGCCACAAGGCATCTATGTTCCTAATTTGTTACACTAAGAGTGAACTGAGAAAGTGTTCCCGGGTTTCCCCTTTCTGTGTCTACATGTAGTTCTTTCTCCATTATTATAAGTCACATTTTTTTTTAATTTTGCTACACATAAACTGCAAGGTTACCTGAAAAAAACAAAAAAACGAAATTGAGATTAAAGTAGGGGAAGGATGAATGATATTTGCAGTTATCTAGACCCTGCAAGGAGGAATGTTTGCTTTTAGGATTCAAGGGACGGTGAGGTGGCATTCATTGGACATCAGCACCTTTGGGAGTCTATATACTGGTAAAATGGCTCCACATCTTTTGAAATAGGTTCTGAAATCAAGTGGCTGTCCTTACGGAACCATGCAAGTCTCGATCCCCTGACATCCAATGACTTTGAGAGACACTGATGGAAAACAGTTTTATTGACAAGCCAGTAGGTGGAAGATGGTCTTTCACTCAGATTCCAAGAGTCTATGTGGTTTCTGGGTGAGCTAATTTTAGCATAGCCAGGTGGGTGGGTGCCTGGCTAGTTCTCATAGTAATGAGTTCTCTTGATGAGGTTTCAAAGCTGTTCACAGGTCACCAAGCATTCCTGAAACCTTAAACAAAGAGCTTATACAATTACAGTGTTTGTTCTCTCTCTCTCTCTCTCTCTCTCTCTCTCTCTCTCTCTCTCTCTCTCTTCAGTTATGGCTAACTTTATTAAGTAGTTGAGCACTAGGGCACAAAAAAGTGGGACAAAACCAAAACAATAAACAGATGTGCTAGTGATAGAGGAAAACTTAATTAAGCATTAGCATCTATTTCCATTATGTGCCTCCGGTATGAGATGCATTGTACTCTTCAAGAGAAAGATCTACTCTGTCTTCCTCTGTTAAACTTCTCCATTGTGTTCTAATAGGGCAGGTTCTCAATACTTTGAAGACACACCTCATTCTCTGTGCCCAGCCTTTGCCTTTAACTCTGCACCTTTAGCTCTAAATCTCTAGGACAGTAAAGTGGTTTTACCCAAAGTATTCCACCAACTACAGTAATTGTAAGCAGAATTAAGAGAAGGCCTATACTGCTTGATACTTGAGGCCCAGGAGAATTACATTGATGTCAGAATCCAGAAAACGTATCACAATTTATCAATTATTTTTCTATTACCATGATTTTTTTTCTTTTAAAAAAGGTTCAGTAGTAGATAATATCCATGCTTCTGAATCCACTTTCTTTTTCTTTTTTGAGGTAGGGTCTCCTGTAGCCCCAACTAGCCTGGAACTTGTTATGTAGACCACGGTGGTCTTGAACTCAGAAAGATCCACCTACCTCTGCTTCCAGAGTACTGGGATTAAAGGTGTGTGCCTCCATGCCCCCACTACAAATCCATTTTTTTTATATAAATCCAATTTTTAAAAATAAGTTAAAAGGGGGCACTGGCTCAGGGAATTGGAAAGTATGTATATTTGATTTTTATTTATTTTGTTTTTTATTTTTTTGGTCTTTTCGACACAGGGTCTCCCTGTAGTCCCAGTTGTCCTGGAACTCGCTCTGTAAACCAGGCTGGCCTTGAACTCACAAAGATCCGCCTGCCTCTGCCTCCTGAGTGCTAGGATTAAAGGTGTGCACCACCTCGCCCGGCTATGTATATTTTAAATTGTAATAAATGTGGCTAGACTGCTGACAAGATTTCAGGTCATCACCCACCCAGCAATCCTATGTGAATGAGTGTTTCCAGGATCTGTCTGTCTGTGTTCATAGTTGCTCATTTGAATTTTTGGCCATCTGGTCGGTGGAAAAACGTTTCGTTTTAATTTTTTTTTTTTTTTTTGAGACAGTATTTGGCCCAAGCTTGGAACTCAGTTTTTCAGATTCCTGAGTTCTTACATCACATTTTTTCCAATAAGTAAGGTTCATATTTACTAATATATTTATCCCTAGGCTGAATAGAAGCGTATCTTTCTTCAAAATCTACTTCTACAGTTTCTCATTTGGTTTAAAGTATCTTTTTCCAATAAAATGCATATATTTAATCAAATGGTTTATATATTTCAGTTTCAAATATTAATACTGGGTTTATTCCCAGACTATAGTCTCCTAAAACGTTAATAATCACTTTTGAGATTTTAAATTCAGCTACTTGAAGACAATCACAGAAATTCAGTAGACACACAAAAAAATGTAGAACAAAAGCTAGGAAAGTGGAGAGGGAGCGACGAATGTGTGATGCCACTCCACGGCCGTGAATTTTGGGACCACTGTTGGCTGAAGTTACAACGGTCCGTGGACTAGGGATCGGCAGCCTAGCAACTTCTGTCTCAGGAGCGTGAGGTCGTAGGGATGGTAAGATTTCCCCTCGGTGAACTAGGGATCTGGCTCCTCTCCCAGCCTCCGTGGCTTGCAGTGAAGCCTCCAAAGGCCGCCCAAAATGGCACGGTCGAACGTCCTCTGGGGAGACAAAACAGCCCCTATCGCCAACAGCACGGGCGGCACCGTCCTGCGCATGCGTCCCACGCGACGCGGTTGCACCACGCCAGCCCTCCTGCGGACTGCGCCTACGTGACCTAGGAACCGCGCGTCCACGTATGTCGGTAGGCGGTGCTGGGCGCAGGGGCAGCTGGGAAGATGGCGGCAGCTCGGGTACCTTGGGGGAGGTGGGGCTGGGTGGCCCTGTCCTTCGGTCCCCATCGTGGCCTGAGCGCGTCACTAGCTCAGAAGGCCCCACGAGCCTGCTGGCTCCCAGGTTAGTGGACGGAGGCGCGGAGCCGCGTGCTTTCGAATGCTCGGGGCCCGTGCACAGTGGCTTTGGCGCTCCATTCAAAAACGTTCCTGGGCTCCGCAGCTTCCTGGGCTGGGCAATCGGAACAGTTCTGGTGAAGGCTGTGAGGGACTTCAGCAGCCATGGGGCATCTTTGAGCCCGGGATCCAGTAAGGCCAACATCAGAAAAAATTAACGTGCATTTAATGCATTTGATTTAATGCATCTCGTTGCTGTTATCAATATCAGTATGTAGACCTGCCCTTCGTTCACTAAGGAAACTTGCAATATGAGGCATGTGCTTTGTACATGCAGACGCCTCTTTAAACCTGATTTGTGATTATTTTCCTTGAAAGAACTATAATCATTAATCTGAACTTGGACCAAAATTACTACATAAATAATTTCTTTGTGTACATATAGTTATCTTTGAATAATATCTTTGTGCTTGGATTAGTAATATCATTGTAGAAGTTTTTGTTTCCTGTTAAATTTTTTTAAAGTTATATAAGCAGTTTAACTTAGCTGCACACAAACAAATTGTGTATATATAAGTACTTCTGGCAGAGTATAATGTATCAGTTCATTGAGAAGAGTAAAATACTCTTGTCTCTCTTTTTCATTTTAAGACAGGGTCTCCCTGTAGTCCCAGCTAGCCTTGAACTTCCTACATGGCAACATGTAGACCAGGCTGGCCTTGAACTCACAGAGATCTGCCTATTTTTTTAAAGTATTTATTGCATTGGCCTCAGAGCTAATCCTTATATAGACCATATAAAGATGATCTGTAGATTCGGTGTTGAATCTGTTCATTTATTGCCCACAAACATTAAATAAGAGGTAAGTTTATTTCTTTTAAATAAATGGAAAATTCATAGGAGGTAATGTCTGAAAAGAATAGAAAGTTTTTTTGAGTGCTTAGTTAACTAATAAAATGGAAAATGAGCATTGTTTTGGATAATCTAACCAACATAACTGATCCCTAGTAGCCCAGTTTTTCACCGAGTTTTAAATTGGTATTTTTGCCTTACATAGAAACTTTGAATCAAGTTTACATATAAAAGGAATGAATAGCTTTAAAGCTTTTTTTTTCTTGCCTCCTCAGAGAGGGAGTTGTTTTTGTTAGTTTATTTATTTATTTATTTATTTATTTATTTATTTATTTATTTATTTATTTATTTATTTATTTTAAGACAGTATGTACCACTTTCTGGCCTAAAACTCACTGTATACCAGGCTGGTCTGGGACTTGTGATCCTCCTGCCTTTGTGTCTTGAATGTTGTTACAGGAGTTACCATAACACAGGGCTTCCAGTTCATTTTTTTTTTTTCTTTTTTAATGAACTGGACAAATCCAAAGTGGGAGACCTTTTAGCCACACAAGAATGTGGAAGAGACTCTCACTAGTCATAAGAAAGTGAAGGAAGACTTTTCCATTTATTTGTTTTAAACAGAAGGCTAGCAAGATGCCACAGGAGATAAAAGTGCTTGCTGCCGAGAGAGAGAGAGAGAGAGAGAGAGAGAGAGAGAGAGAGAGAGAGAGAGAGAGAGAGAGAGAGAGAGAGAGAGAGAGACAGGGAGACAGTTTTTTGGTTCATCTATATGAAGACTTTAAGAAATATAACCTGGGTGAAGGACATATGAAAGATAGTTTTTTTTTTCCACTATCCCAATTCCGCTTTTGTTTGTTTTGTTTTGGTTTTTGTTCTTTTTTGAGACAGGGTTTTACTATGTTGTCCAGGCTGGTGTTGAACTCAAAATGCTGCCTGCCTCTGCCTCCCAAGTGCTAGGATTAAAGGCAGAGATCCTACCATGCCCACATGAGAAATCTATAACAAAAATATTTTATTAAAGGTTATATGTAAGGAACTGCTTTATTGAACCTCGTTCATAGAAACTGGATGAGTCATTTGTTCCCCCTTGTTTTTTTCATGGTGGGGTGGCTGAGAATAATCTACGTAAAAGGGATTTCACACGTCCAAAATGATTCTTTTCTTTTTACAAAGTACTTTTTTTTTTTTCCCCTGTCTTTTCGAGACAGGGTCCCCTGTAACACTGGCTGTCCTAGAACTCACAACGTAGACCAGACTGGCCTTGAACCTCACAAGAACTGCTATGCCTCTTCCTCCCCGAGTCTAGGACTAAAGGAGTGTTGCCCCATGCCCGCTTTCAAAGTAACTTTTCAAAAGTCATGATTCTACCTCTGGTTTTCCCAGTCCTGAGATTATATGCAACTTTCCCATTCCCACTTGAAAATAATTTTCTAAATACAAAGGGGAAAGAGAAAACCCCCCCCCCCACAAAACCTCTTTTCCCATTTATCTGCCCCAAAGGAGAGGCCTTGAATAGTTAAAACGCAAAACATGGGTCTGCTGTGGTGGTGCACGCCTTTAATCTCAGCACTGAGGAGGCTAAGGTAAAGAGCCAGCCTGCTCTACATAGTTCCTAGCCAGTTGGAGCTATAGGGATCCCCTTTCTGTAAGAGGAAATAACACGTACAGAAACCCAAATATCTCATGAGAGGACTAAAAGTGGTGCACTTAAATCTGAATGTTCATGATGTTTAGGCTAATTATTTGGCACCAACATGAAGATGATTTTTGATCATTCTTTTTTTTCATTGAAATTTCTAACTCATTGTGAATTTTGGAAGAGTGTAACTTGACCTTGCTCTAAGACAATATGATTTTGACACAACTTTAAAGCTAAAAATATCATACTTAAGGCCGGGCATGGTGGCACACGCCTTTTATCCCAGCACTTGGGAGGCAGAGGCCTCTGTGAGTTCAAGGCCAGCCTAGTCTACATAGTGAGTTCCAGGAGAGCTGGGGCTACAGGGAGACCCTGTCTCAAAAAGAAAAAAAAAAAAATTTTTTTTTTCATACTTAAACTAGTTAATTCAGGTACTTGGAGGCTGTTTTAGTTTTTCTGTCATATGTGGATTGCTTTCTAACACCAGTGAGTTAAGAAAGTAAAGACTGAAAATATGTGATTTTCCAAGTCATTTGTAAACTGTAATTTATGCTTTGTGTACTTTGTTTAGCTTGCAGACAAAAGTCGTCACTCTCTTTCCTCAATCGACCAGACCTTCCAAGCCTGGCTTATAAGAGGCTAAAAGGCAAAAGTCCAGGAATAATCTTCATCCCTGGCTATCTTTCTAATATGAATGGTACAAAAGCACTGGCAGTTGAGGAGTTTTGCAAATCTCTAGGTCACAGCTTTATAAGGTAGGAAAGTACATTTTAGAGAGTGTATTACCATTTAGCATTATTTATAGTAGAGAATTGCTTCTGCTCTAACAAGTTGAGTAAATGTCAACATTTTTATTGATGAATTTATTGTAATAGTCCATAGATGTTCATCTTATGCTTTAGGTTCATTGTAATGTAACCTTCTAAAAGACCAATTTTTAAAGGTCTTTGTGCCACACAGGGAAGACTTACAGGAGATGTCCTAAGGGAACTAGTACCTTAAGTTCTTTATATACAGTAATCTGTGTGGGTTTCTTTTAATGTCTTTGATTGTGGTTTATCCACTGAAGACCTAGGACTTATTTGACCAATGTTACTTACTTTGTAAAGTGGGTTTTTAGGGCTGAGGGTATAGTTCAGGGGCAGAATGTATGTTCAACATGTACAAAGTCCTGGTTCAGTTAGTCCCTAGCACCACACACAAAGAATGTATTTAAAAGTAACATAAGGCCAGGCGTGGTGGCACACACCTTTAATCCTAGCACTTGAGAGGCCGAGCCAGGTGGATCTCTGTGAGTTCAAGGCCATCCTGGTCTACATACTAAATTCCAGGACAGGGAGACCTTGTCTCAGAAAGACCAAAAATAAATAAATAAATAAAAAAATGAAAGAAAGAAAGAAAGAAAGAAAGAAAGAAAGAAAGAAAGAAAGAAAGGTAGCATAAGACTATAGAATTGGTATTGTATAATTCACATTCTGTATTCTTTCTCCTTCCATACTCTTAACAGTATATGAGCATAAATAAGGATTGGTGGTATTCAGTTTAACTCTTAGTTGATTTTCTGATTCCTACTTTTTCATGCAATTATTTGACTAAAATATCTAGTTTGCTTTGTTAGATTTATCTGTAACATTTAGCGTATTATTTTGTCAGAACTGGAGTATGGTTTAATAGAATAAGCATTGGCCTCTAATCTAAGAATTGAGGATTAAAGGTTGAATTTTTCAGTAACTGATGAAACAGGTCAGTTAATAAACACTAGGTATAATTTCATCATCTGTATTAGTTTGCTTTCTGCAGCTGTGGTGAAACACCATGACCAAAACAGCTTACGGGGGAAGACTATTTCATCTTACAGGTCCCAGGTCACAGTGCATCGCGGAGGGCAGTGACCATAAAGCACTGCTCTTACATGGCCAAGGTTGGCGCTGCTCACCATGCGCTCCCCCTTCCCCCCATTAACCAACGTTCAGTAAAATGCCCCACAGACATGCCCACAGGCCAGTTTGATGGAGGAAGTTCCTCAGTTGAGGTTCTGTCCTCTGAGCTACGTCTAGTTTGTATCAACTTGAGAAAAACTACCCAGTACATCATCCATAAAAAGAGGCTGGGCTCAAGATGATTTCTGAGTTATTTTCTAGCGTTAACACACTAAAAATCTATTCCATGTAAATTTTAAGAGGAGTGACTTCAATAGTTCTAGAAATACTGAAAATACATATTCAGTAGTTCTAGAAAATACAGATACATATAAAACTAGGATTTATCTATTCAATAGATTAGCAAAAATGTCAGTTGGATTTAATCTAATCTTTTTTATCACATTACCTAAATTATTTTCTTTTTATGCTCAGAACTGTTTTAAAATATCTTCTGACTTAGAACTAGGGCTGAATAATATGCTAAGAATTATAAAACATTGCAGTTCCCTTAGATCTTTTAAGTCAAGGGTTGAAAATATATCCAAGTTATTAGGCAGAAGTACTCATCAGAATGTGATGAGTGTCAAAAGGTAAGGTTATATAATGTTGAGAGGAAAAACTGAGGAGAGAAATAGATGGAAAAGACTTTATGAAGGAAGTCTGAAAATTAGTTAAGATTTGGATAGAAGGGCAGTGCTGTCCAAGAAGGCAGACTCTTTGTACATGAGTGCTACACACATGAGAGCACAAATGCACACATACCGTACATGCATTGTTTCAAAAAGAGAAATCACCATTTTACTGGTTCTTGAATTCCCACTGAGACAGTGAAAGCTATAACCATTTCCTATCTCCCCATGAGAGAGAATGTAGTTTTCATTATGAGTTTTTTTAATTTGCATTCTTTTAGGTGAGTCATTGAAATAGTGACAAGAATGGCAGCCTTCTGAGTTGTGTGTGGCATGTGCAACTGTGCACTCACGTGTGTATGTGTATTCACGTGTGTTTATGAGCATGCATGTGTGAGGCCAGGAGATAACCTTGGCTGCTGGGTCTCTCACTGGTTTGGAGCTTCTTTTTTTAATATTTTATTTATTTATTTATTTTGTGTATTCACGTGTGTTTATGAGCATGCATGTGTGAGGCCAGGAGATAACCTTGGCTGCTGGGTCTCTCACTGGTTTGGAGCTTCTTTTTTTAATATATTTATTTATTTATTTATTTATTTATTTATTTATTTATTTATTTATTTATTTATTTGTATGAATGTACTGTCTGCATGTAGGTCTGTGCACCTGTGCCGTGCAATGCCGCGGAGGTCAGAGAAGGGTGTCGGATTCCCCTGGAACTGGAGTTCTCCTGGAATTGGAATTACAGACGGTTCTTAGCCGCCATGTGGGTGCTGGGGATCGAACCCGGGTCCTCTGTGAGAGCAGTTGGCGCTCTTTACCGCTCGGCCATCTCTCCAGCCCTGGAGCTTCTTAATTAGACTGGCTGGTAAGGGAACTCAGGGTACGCTGTCTATGCTTCTCTAGCACAGGTGTATAAAAATTCACCAGAGGAAGTGACGTGACTTAAAGGATGACTAGGAGTTGGTAACGGGGAGGAAGGCCTTCTAGACAATGGACTAGCATACACACACTTGTGGTTATAAAAGGGCTTATTTAGGAATTAGAAGTAATTTAGAAATGACTAAGGATTTTTGGTAATCCATGGACATGATAGGATATTTCATAATTTATTGAATTGGGACCTTGAAAGAAAGGTAAAATTTACAGGTAAGACAAACTTTGAGCTCAGATACCTAGGAAATAAGAGTGACAGGTAGGAGAGTTCATGATGAATTTGATTCTGCTCCTAGTAAATGAATGATCAGAACCTTATTTTCTGAGGGATGTAATATGTGAGCTAAAGGACTGAACGAGATGAGGGAGTAATCTCTTCCTATCTGGAGACCAAGTATGCCAGGGGGAAGAAGGTTGAGAGGCAGTACTGTGGATGTAGCATAGTGAGAATGGAAGTGAAAATGCATTTCGGAGGGAGAGAAAACACGAAGAAATAAGATCAAGGGAGTGAAGGCCACGGGTTGGTAAGCACTCTGGATTTTATTCAGTATCATAGAAAGCATGTTTTACATGGTCCTTTATCATTCTCACTACCACGTGGACGTAGACTGTGAGAATAGAAAATAGAAATGAACAGACTTGTTGGGAGACCACTACATTGGTCTAGTTGAGGTGACAACTTGGACTACACTGTTAGCAGTGTAGCCAGTAAGAAAGTGATTAGTGCAGAAATACTTGGAAGTTAACCAGTAGGATTTACTGAAATATAATACTTACTCTGTGATGTTAATTATAGTTTAGCCACTGTAGTAATGAAAAATGTGTTCACCACCTTAAAAGGAGTGGACACAGATGTATACCTATGTACAAACGATTAAGGGTAAATATATTCTCTCTTCCAGGTTTGATTACTCAGGAGTTGGGAGTTCAGATGGTAACTTAAAGGAAAGCACAGTGGGGAAATGGAGGAAGGACCTGCTTTCTGTCATTGATGACATAGCTGAAGGACCCCAGGTAACTTTTTGTTAGGTAAAGTGATTATTAACTCTAACATTTACTTAATTTGTTTCTTGAGGTCTGAAAATTTTGTAGCATTTCAAATGTTGGTTTTGGTAATTTTGATTTTGATAATTTTTATTCAAAATTGTTTTTACTTTCTAACAAACAGTTAAGTAGTAATTCATGTTTCATTGTAAAATTTTGTTTTTAAAATTCTATATTATGCTGGGCATGGTGGCGCACGCCTTTAATCCTAGCACTTGGGAGGCAGAGGAGGTGGGGTAGCTACAGGGAGACCCTGTCTCAAAAAGACCAAAAAAGAAAAAAATCTATATTATAAACCTAATAGTTTTGCACAATATTAATTATAATTGAATTTTAGTTTATACCAAATATTCAACATCTGTGTATAAAGTCCGTCCATGTCTGTTAAACTAGCCATCCCATTCATAGAAGAGTAGAAGAGATGCTTCTTTGAAACCTTCATGTTTGTGTCTAGATACTGGTTGGATCTAGCCTTGGTGGATGGCTTATGCTTCATGCTGCAATTGCACGGCCAGAAAAGGTCATGGCTCTTATTGGTGTTGCTGCTGCTGTGGATAGCCTGGTGACTCAGTTTCATGCACTTCCTACTGAGGTAAATTACAAACCACTTTAGCAACCCCAATGTGTACTTCGTAACATTCGTCTTCCTTCTGTCTTTGATTGAATATTTGTTATGTACAATGTGTCCTTTAACTTACCATTATGATATAGTGACTCATCTTTTGACTTAGCTATCTTTTTGCGTGCAGTCTTTTGGCTGGATTTTAATTCAGAGGATCTTGTAAGTTTTCATTTTTTTCAGTCTCCTTGTAAGTCCAGCAGGCCTAGAACTCACCGTATAGACCAGTCTGGCCTTGATCTCACAAAGGTCCACCTCTCTGTCTCCTGATTGCTGGGATTAAAGGTATGTGTCAGCATGACCACCCTGCTGTTTGTTTTTAGCAAGATTCTCTTTATTGCATTTACTAAATGGGCTCACAGGTCAGTTCTCTTTTTCTGCCTTTTAGTCTCAAGAGTGTGAGAATTCGTGTGAGGCTGGAGTAATCAGTTCTGAAACTACTGGTTTTTTTCCAGGCTAAAAACAGCCTTAGGCAGTAGTTCCCTGTCAATCAGAGTTAGCACACAGGAGGGAAAGCTTGTTTTTTTTCTAGCTTAATTATTTTGTGAACATTCTGTACCTATTGACTTTCATCTTAAAAAAAAAAAAAAAAGAAAAACAGGACTGGACAGATAGTTCAGCGGTTAAGAGCACCTACTGCTCTTGCAGAGGACCCTGGTTCGATCCCCAGCACCCACATGGCAGCCGAGAACTGTCTGTAACTCCAGTTCCAGGGGAATCTGACACCCTCTTCTGACCTCTGCGCATTGCACGACACGGGTGCACAAACCTACATGCAGACAGCACATTCATACACATTAAAAAAACAGCGCTTTAATGTTCTTTAGCAGTTTATGATAAAAATGAAGCTTTCTGAAATACCTGGGAAAATACCTATGTTCTGAAGCTCTAGGTGGGTATATATTTAGGCAGTTTTGTTGTCCGGAAGGATAATGGAATGAGTAATACCTGTTTATTGTGCATTTTTGCGTGTTCAATGGAAATCTGTTGACTTCTCACCTGAGGTTGTGCACATGAATGTACACAAGTGCACCTGCACAGTCGTGCAGAAACACACAGAACAAGAAGGAAACAGCATATCTGCATAGTCCTCGTGTTACTCCGTCAGAGCCAATCTTAGAAAGTTCGTTGCCTTGTACTCATCTCCAATTTCTGAATTTAAAAGTTTCTCCCCCCCCCACTGTTGCTCAGTGCTATCTATCCTTCCCCTACTCTTCCTTTTTGTGAATCTAAAGCTTTGATCTTTGCTTCATCCTCTAGACTCAGTGCTTCTCACAATGGGAAATTTGTTCAAGGATAGTGCAGATTGAAAAGGACTTAGTTAAACACTTTTTGGGTCATTGGTAAATGGCAAGTTCTGTGCATATTTCTTTTTGCATGCTTAAAAGCAGGTATAAGGAAAGAGCAGGGACACTGGGACCACTGTCGTTTCTCCATACAAACCCCCAGGGCTGAGCTTTTGAGGGAGGAGACTTGGAGAGCTTTCCAACTTCCCAAAGCTGAGCTGTTTTGCCCTGCATGTGTCATTGTTTTGCCCAGGAAGACCGGACTACTCATTCTCTTCTTTCTATGCTAGAGGGACTCAGACATGGTGGCCAGGCATTTGGAATCTAAACTGCTGAAAACCACATTGCCTTGATAAAATTTCTTCTTGGAGTAGAACTTACTCATGTGATACAGGGTTATTTTTTCTTATTGCTAAACTTTTGTTTTTGAGAGTGTGAAACATAAAAACACATATAGTTATTGTTTTTCAAATGGGCTGTTTTCCTTCTGTTTGGTGGCAGATAACAGGAAAGTGTCAGGGATGCTTCAGAGGAAACTTAATAATTGGGAGGCAGAGGCAGGCGGATCTTTGTGAGTTCAAGGGCAGCCTGGTCTACAGAGTGAGTTCCAGGACAGCTGGGACTACAGGGAGACCCTGTCTCGAAAAGACCAAAAAAAAAAAAANAGGGAGAAGGGTACAGGAATTTCAGGGAATCAGTCCAAGAACACTAATATGTATAAAAAGTCAAGTAACAGTTTTCAAATTCACTTATAAGAAGTACTGTACAAAAAAAAACTGTAAATATTAAAAAAAAAAGTACTGTACAATCAGGGAAATGAAGAGAAAACCCACAGAGTGGGAGGAGACACCTCACCCTGATACATCTGACAGAGCATTAACTTCCAGAATATAAAACTACCTCAAAAAACAACAAGAAAACAAATGACTCACTCAAAAGATGGAGTAAGAACTGAAGAGACTTCACCAGAGGCTGATGGCTGAGAAAATCTTTAAGAAGTGTTCAACACCACTAATCAATTAGAAATGCAAATTAAAAACATTAACAAACATCAACAAGACTGGCTAGGATCAAGAAACAAATGATACCAAATGCTGGAGAGTTGTGGGGAAAGGAGAACACTCATTCACTGATGGTGGGAAGGTAAACTCTAAACAACCACTGGAAAGCAGTGTGAAGAACCCTTAAAAGACTCAAAATATGAGGGGCTGGAGAGATGGCCTAGCGGTTAAGAGTATCGACCACTCTTACAGAGGACCCGGTTTGATCCCCAGCACCCACATGGCGGCCGAGAACTCTGAACGCCAATTCCAGGAGAACTCGAACTCAATTCCAAACTCCAGTTCCAGGGGAATCCGCCCCTCTTCTGACCTCCGTGGCATTGCACGACCCTCTTCTGACCTCCGCGCATGTGCACACAAGTGCACAAACTTGCATGCAGACAGTAATTCATAACATTCAGAAATAAATAAAATTAAAAAAAAAAAAAAAGACTCAAATGAGCTTACCACCTGACCCACGTTAATCCACTCCGGGTATATACCACAAGACTCAGCCTACTGCAGAGACACATGCACAGCCATGTTTATTGCAGCTCTTCTTCACAATAGAGAAGAGCTTGGAAGCAACCCAAGGCTCCTCAACTGACAAGTGGACAGAGGACAATGTGGTACATCTACATGCATGAGTTCTACACAGAGGTAAAAGAAAGATGACATCATGAATTTGCAGGTAAATGGATGGAAGTGGAAGATATTAGTTAAGATGGACACAGTCCAGAAAAACAAAAGACAAATGGTATTCCTCATCTGTGGATGCTAGCACCATCCCTAGTTGTAAGGCAAACTGAGCAACGTTAATGTTTATATTCCTTGTGATCTGAAAGCAAACTGTGCTCTTATATTGTGAATCCCTTAACAGGTTCTAGAATTAACCTTGTTTATTTTCAGACTTTGGAATTTTGGTTTATGGATGGAGGGTATGTATGAATATTTTAGGTAACATAAAATCAAAATGAAAAAATGTGAATCCTGAAATATGATTTGGAAATAACATATTCAGATGACATGATTTTTGTATAGGTGATATATAGTGCAACATGCAACATTGAAGCATACAAGTTGGAGGGAACAACAACAACAAAAGAATTGGGACCAAATATAAAAAAACCTACTGAAACAGTGAAGTTTCCCCAAAACACTACCTGTGCTTTGAAAAAAACTCGGAAAGCCTCAGAAAAAGATGCAAGACACGTTGGCAGAATGCATGAACTCAGGTAGGGGTGAGAGCATGGAAAGGGAAATGAGTTGAATTGGATTGAGAAATGATGATGTATGAAAAAGTTTAATAACAATAAAAATATATTAAATTTTAAAAAGTTATCTAAAGTTGGCAGGGTAGAGAAAGAATCCAGCACTGACTGAACTAAAAGTGACAAATACGACAAGGGTTATTCTGGGACAGTTACTTACACACTTAAGTCATTTTAAGATTGATTTTCTTTTTTTTCTGGAGTGAAATTTTTTTGCTGTTTTTATTTTTGGATATCAAGAAACCCTTACAAATACTTCTGGAAAAGTGAACAATAATAAAATTTTTACCTTTTTTTTTTTTCTTGAACTTATGTTTTCATAAATAATTTCAATCATCTTAATCGCCTTTATACCGCTTCTCCTAGGCAACCTCCCGAAGCCTGCCTCCCCACCGTGCCCAAGGAGTTCACACATTTTGTCATTTGTGCAGGGTCCATGTGCCAAACTACTCTGCCTGCCCACTCCTCAGTGTCAGTTCATCCCCTGAGCTCTAGTCGGCCTGTCTGGAGTCCCTTAATAATATAATTTCTATATATATGTTGAAATGAAAATATACATCCTTTGAGAAGTTTTTTTGTTTGTTTGTTTGTGGGACTCTAATTGATACACATGCAATCTGTATCTATTTACTTTTTTTGCCTGCATGTAAATACACCGTGTAAGGCAATGCCTTAGGAGGCAGGAAGACAGTGTGAGATCCCCTGGAAGTGGAGTAATGGATGGTTGTTAACTGCCCTGTGGGTGCTGAAACAAAGCCCAAGAGAACTACTTTTTTAGATTGTTATTTGTCTTCATGATTGCCCAAATTTAACTATTAGAATTTTGGGGCTGAGAGACAGGTCAGTGCCGTGGTTAAGAGCACTTACTGCTTTTACAGATGAGCAGATTCAGTTCCTAGGGGGTGGCACACGACTGCCTGTAAGTCTAGGTTCAGAGGCTCTCAGACCCTCTTTGGACCTCTCAGGCACCTGTGTTCATTATCTCTTGCCCATAATTTAAAATAATAAAATTAGTATTTTTAATTTGAATTTTTCTATGCCAAAATTTAACATACATAAAAGTACATTAGAAATCAGGAAAACCTTATTTTATAGTAATAACACATTTTTCTGATTTATTTTTTCAAATATTTTTCCATGTGGTTTTTGTTTTTATGAAACAAAATTATTGATTACATATTTATATACAACTTTCTGTGCTTTTATTTGCTTAGTACATATATTTCTATTTCTATAACTCCTATAGAGAGATTTTAAATGCTTCTAATAAATAATTGTAAAAAAAATTAAAAATCTCAAAATCTGAAAAATATATTATGGAGTTCTCTACTAAGCATGTGAAAAATTTTTTTCTGAGAAATTGTACTTCAGGTATAAATTGAGACCTTTAATCCTAGCACTGGAGGAGAGCAGGGGATCTCTGTGAGTTCAAGGCCAGTCTGCTGGTCTACATAGTGAGTTCCTGGCCAGCTGAGACTAAAGGGAGACCCTGTCTCAAAAAGACCAAAAGAAAAAAAAAAAAAAAAAAATTGAGACCTAGTAAAAAGACAAAAAAAAAAAAAAAAAATAATAAAAAAAAAAAAAAAAAAAATTATAATTTATTTTTAAATTTTATTTCATGTGTATTATCTGCATGTATCTAAGTGCACCCATGTCATGCAATGCCCATGGAGGTCAGAAGAGGGCACTGGATGCCCTGGACTGGAGTTATAGATGGTTGTTAGCTACCACATGAGTGCTAGGAACCATACCAAGGTCCTCTGCAAGAATAGTCAGTGTTCTTAACCACTGAGCCGCCATCCCTCCAGCCCCATGAACCAACTTTTTAAAGCAAAAGTGACATTCAGTTATTCTCAATCAATGCTGTAATTAATACTCAGTTCTATGGTTGATAACACACTAATTCCCATGGTCACCAAATGAGGTCCAGTAAGCACCACATCCTGTCTTGATCTTCCTGTCCTGGTCTCCGAGATACAGCCTGGGTAGTCCAACAATGGCAGTCTATACTCTGAAGAGGCTGAAACCCCAGTAGTTGCTCAGTCCATAAGCTGGATGTCTCAGCGGTCCCCATCTGGCACTGAAGGTTTGGAAGATTCTTGGAGAGACATGAGTCTTCAGTCCATATTGGAAGGTTGAAAAGCTGTGTCTTATGTCTTTGAAGGATGGCAAAAGCAGTGGCAGTCACAGGGTAGCTGCACTTGCCAGTAAGAATTGAAGATAGGCAGAACAACAGTGCTTTTTTTTTCTTTTTACTTTTTGTCTTTTTACTAGGATCTCAAGTTTTTGGGGGGTTTTGGTTTTTCTTTGGTCTTTTTGAGACAGGGTCTCCCTTTAGTCTCAGCTGGCCAGGAACTCACTATGTAGACCAGCAGACTGGCCTTGAACTCACAGAGATCCGCCTGCCTCTGCCTCCCAAGTGCTAGGATTAAAGGTCTCAAATTTTATACCTGAAGTACAATTTCTCAGAAAAAAATTTTTCACATGCTTAGTAGAGAACTCCATAATATATTTTTCAGATTTTGAGAATTTTATTAATTACTAATTATTTGGAAGTATTTAGAAGCATTTAAAATCTCTCTACAGGAGTTTAAAGAAATAGAAATATATGTACTAAGCAAATAAAAGCACAGAAAGTTGTATATAAATATGTAATCAATAATTTTGTTTCATAAAAACAAAAACCACATGGAAAAATATTTGAAAAAATAAATCAGAAAAATGTGTTATTACTATAAAATAAGGTTTTCCTGATTTCTAATGTACTTTTATGTATGTTAAATGTTTGGCATAGAAAAATTCAAATTAAAAAATACTAATTTTATTATTTTAAATTATGGGGCAAGAGATAATGAACACAGGTGCCTGAGAGGTCCAAAGAGGGTCTGAGAGCCTCTGAACCTAGACTTACAGGCAGTCGTGTGCCACCCCCTAGGAACTGAATCTGCTCATCTGTAAAAGCAGTAAGTGCTCTTAACCACGGCACTGACCTGTCTCTCAGCCCCAAAATTCTAATAGTTAAATTTGGGCAATCATGAAGACAAATAACAATCTAAAAAAGTAGTTCTCTTGGGGCTTTGGTTCTCAGCACCCACAGGGCAGTTAACAACCATCCATTACTCCACTTCCAGGGGATCTCACACTGTCTTCCTGCCTCCTAAGGCATTGCCTTACACGGGTGTATTTACATGCAGGCAAAACAAAGTAAATAGATACAGATTGCATGTGTATCAATTAGAGTCCCACAAACAAACAAACAAAAAAACTTCTCAAAGGATGTATAATGTTTCATTTCAACATAATATAGAAATTATATTATTAAGGGACTCCAGACAGGCCGACTAGAGCTCAGGGGATGAACTGACACTGAGGAGTGGGCAGGCAGAGTAGTTTGGCACAATGGACCCTGGCACAAATGACAAAATGTGTGAACTCCTTGGGCACGGTGGGGAGGCAGGCTTCGGGAGGTTGCCTAGGGAGAAGCGGTGTAAAGGCGATTAAGACTGATTGAAAATTTATGTATGAAACACATAAGTTCAAGGAAAAAAAAAAAAGGTAAAAATTTTATTATTGTTCACTTTTCCAGAAGTATTTGTAAGGGTTTCTTGATATCCAAAATAAAAACAGCAAAAAAAAATTCTCACTCCAAGAAAAAAAAAGAAAATCAATCTAAAATGACTTAAGTGTGTAAGTAACTGTCCCAGAATAATCCTTGTCGTATTTGTCACTTTTAGTTCAGTCAGTGCTGGATTCTTTCTCTACCCTGCCAACTTTAGATAACTTTTTTAAATTTAATATATTTTTATTGTTATTAAACTTTTTCATACATCATCATTTCTCAATCCAATTCATACTCATTTCCCTTTCCATGCTCTCACCCTACCTGAGTTCATGCATTCTGCCATACGTGTCTTGCATCTTTTTCTGAGGCTTTCCAGAGTTTTTTTCAAAGCACAGGATTAGTGTTTTGGGGAAAACTTCACTGTTTCAGTAGGTTTTTTTATATTTGGTCCCAATTCTTTTGTTGTTGTTGTTCCCTCCAACTTGTATTGCTTCAATGTGTGCATGTTGCACATATATATCACCTATACAAAAATCATGTCATCTGAATATGTTATTTCCAAATCATATTTCAGGATTCACATTTTTCCATTTTGATTTTATGTTACTCTAAAATATTCATACATACCCTCCATCCATAAACCAAAATTCCAAAGTCTGAAAATAAACAGTAGGTTAATTCTAGAACCTGTTAAGGGATTCACAATATAAGAGCACAGTTGCTTTCAGATCACAAGGAATATAACATTAACGTTGCTCAGTTTGCCTTACAACTAGGGATTTGGTGCTAGCATCCACAGATGAGGAATACCATTTGTCTTTTGTTTTTCTGGGACTGTGTTATTTCACTTAACATAATATCTTCCACTTCCATCCATTTACCTGCAAATTTCATGATGTCATCTTTCTTTACCTCTGTGTAGAACTCCATCATGTAGATGTACCACATTGTCTCTGTCCACTTGTCAGTTGAGGAGCACTTGGGTTGCTTCCAGCTCTTCTCTATTGTGAAGAGAGCTGCAATAAACATGGCTGTGCATGTGTCTCTGCAGTAGGATGAGTCTTGTGGGTATATACCCAGGAGTGGTATAACTGGGTCAGGTGGTAAGCTCATTTTGAGTCTTTTTTTTTTTTTTAATTTTATTTATTTCTGAATGTGTATGAATGTACTGTCTGCATGCAAGTTTGTGCACTTGTGTCGAGCAATGCCGCGGAGGTCAGAAGAGGGTCGTGCAATGCCACGGAGGTCAGAAGAGGGTGCCGGATTCCCCTGGAACTGGAGTTCTCCTGGAATTGGAGTTTCAGACGGTTCTCGGCCGCCATGTGGGTGCTGGGGATCAAACCTGGGTCCTCTGTAAGAGTGGTCGATACTCTTAACCGCTAGGCCATCTCTCCAGCCCCTCATTTTGAGTCTTTTAAGGGTTCTTCACACTGCTTTCCAGTGGTTGTTGAGTTTACCTTCCCACCATCAGTGAATGAGTGTTCCTCTTTCCCCACAACCTCTCCAGCATTTGGTATCATTTGTTTTCTTGATCCTAGCCAGTCTTGTTGGAGTGAGATGATATATTAAAGTGGTTTTAATTTGCATTTCCTAATTATTAGTGGTGTTGAACACTTCTTAAGATGTTTCTCAGCCATCGCTTGTGAAGTCTCTTCAGTTCTCTACTCCATCTTTTGAGTGAGTCATTTGTTTTCTTGTTTTTTGAGGTAGTTTATAAATTCTGGAAGTTAATGCTCTGTCAGATGTATCAGCGGTGAAGGCGTCCTCCCACTCTGTGGGTTTTCTCTTCATTTCCCTGATTGTACAGTACTTTTTTTTTTAATATTTACAGTTTTTTTTTGTACAGTACTTCTTATAAGTGAATTTGAAAACTGTTACTTGACTTTTTATACATATTAGTGTTCTTGGACTGATTCCCTGAAATTCCTGTACCCTTCTCCCTTCAGTCGGGGAAGCAGTGCAAGATTTAAGCAGGTCTGTGAGAAGGTTAGTGAAGTCTGAGTTTGACTGCTAGCTAAAGCAATTTCTATCTTTAGACTTTGAATGTGATCTTTAACTTAAACCTTATACCCTATTTTGTAAAAGTGGAATCATTACAGAATTGTCATCAGAATTTCCCGAGATATTGTGGTAGTATTTAATGTGTGAAAAGTACCTTGTGGTAGTATTTAATACGTGAAAAATACCTTCTGTTAATACTTAATACCTGAAAAATACCTTATGGTAGTATGTAATTGCTTTTAGACAGGGTCTCCCTGTAGTGCCACTTGGCCTGGAGCTCACTATGGAAACCAGGCCAGCCTTTGTCTCAGAGATCCTCCTGCCTCTACCTCTCAAGTTCTAGGACAAAAGGTGGGGGCCACTGCACCCAATGGTAGTATTTAATTTTGATAATTATTGTTATACTTTTGTTACCTCTGTAGTCTTACTAAGGAGCCACCTTTTACAGACCATTTAAGCTTATTTCAGGTGTTAATGTTACATACTTTATTTTCCTCACTAGGTACAAAAAGAAATAGAGTTGAAAGGCGAGTGGCCCTTGCCATCCAAATACAGTGAAGAAGGATTTTATCAGATTCAGTATAGCTTCATTAAGGAAGCAGAGCACCACTGCTTGCTACACAGCCCCATTCCTGTGACCTGCCCTGTAAGGTTGCTCCACGGCATGAAGGATGACATCGTACCTTGGCATACATCCCTACAGGTTGCTGACCGGGTGGTTGGCCCAGATGTAGACATCATCCTGCGGAAACACAGTGATCACCGGATGAAGGAAAAAGCAGACATCCAGCTCCTTGTTTATACCATTGATGACTTGATTGACAAGCTTTCAACTATGGCTCACTAGAATCACACTAGGAATTGGTACTCCACTAATGTGTCCAGAAGACTGAAAGAGAGCTAGCAAATCAAAGACCCTGACACTAGGTTTCCCCTCGTGCTTTTGTTTTATAAATATCAGATGAGCATTTATTTAATGATGTCTTTGCACAAATAGTACAAATTGTGACAAAAATACTGGCTGCTGTTTGGAAATGTTTATCTTTCCTTCAATCTTTGATATTTTTCCCATTAAAATAATACCTATTTTTTATTCGAGATACTTACCTTTCTTATGCACACGTTAGCTCTGTGCACTCTTAATTGTGTTCTGGTGTACTTACAATAAGGCTTGAACATTTCGGTTTGTGTTTGGTTCCATTATATATGGAAGTTTGTAAAATTACTTCTTATTTTAAATGTAGTTCATAAAAAAGAGAAGGCTGTTTATTGAAATAAATATGCAATGATTGGCAAAATGTCTGAAGCATAATAAAATTCCAAAAAATGAGGCTATCAGCTGGGCATGGTGGCGCACGCCTTTAGTCCTAGCACTTGGGAGGCAGACGGATCTCTGTGAGTTTAAGGCCAGCCTGCTCTACAGAGTGAGTTCCAGGACAGCTGGGGTTACAGGGAGACGCTGTCTCAAAAGGACAAAAAAAAAAAAATGAGGATATCATGCTATATTTGAACTCAGAATTAATGTTTTTATTAAAAGGTCATCTTTTAGAGTGATGCAAAAGACTTCTAAATTGTGAATTATGTCGCATTTGGGGATTAGTATTCCAGCTCTTACATTCTCTCTACACATGTTTCTTGGTGTACTTTACACACACTTATTTCCCTCCCTCCCTCGCTGCCTCTGCTTCTCCCCTCTGCCTTCTCTCTTCTGTTCCGTGTCATGTCCATGTTTGAGAGAAAACCTGACATGCTTGGTCTTCCTTCCGTCCATTAGCTGGCCCTGCTCCCTCCCACCTCCTTTCACATCCTTTCTTCTACAGTCTCCCTTCTTCATCCATGTCCTATACCCACATTTAATTCTACACTCCACGTACAAGAGAAAAACAGCATGCTCCCTGTATCTGGTCTGTTCACTTTGTATGACCCCCTAGCCCCACCCATTTTCCTGCAAATGTGTGCCCTATTTAAATGGTACTCATCTAATGATGCAGTATCTTTATGTAGCGTTTGATAAGACTAAAAAAAATTGATTTTTATTCCCACTTGCAGAAACACTCTTTTTATCAATATATGGTTTTAGTACAAATTGCCAAGAGATTGCCACTTAAGTTAGAGGGCTTTCTGAAGTATAGTCACACTGGAATGGCAGTCTAAGGATTTTTTTTTTTTTTATGTATATGAATGTATTGTCTGCATGTAGGTTGTGCAATGCTGTGGGCGTCAGAAGAGGGTGTCAGATTCCCCTGGAACTGGAGTTAAAGACGGTTCTTAGCTGCCAAGTGGGTACTGGGAATCGAACTTGGGTCCTCTGTAAGAGCAGTCGGTGCTCTTAACTGCTGAGCTATCTCTCCAGCCCCAAGCATGTTTTTAAATAACTAGTATGATACTAGTATTAATATGTACTAAGCCTTGATACTGAGTTGTGGTTTTTTAGTTATTAATTTTGACTACACTTTATTTAGCCTACATTGGTTATGTCTGTCAAAGCAAAAGTTTTATTTGGTTAACAACATGACTCATAAAGTATGTGTCAAAGATTTATTTAACTCATTAATGACAGAGTCAGCAAACACTAAACCCGGTTCAAAGGCTTGATGGCACATGCCTTTAATCCCAGCACTTGGGAGCCAGAGGCAGGCAGATCTCTGTGAATTCAAGGCCAGCTGGGTCTACAGAGTGAGTTCTAAGATAGTTGGGGCTACAGGGAGACCGTGTCTCAAAAAGACCCCCCCCAAAAAAAAGAAATAGGCTATTAATAGTCACTGAAGAAAAAAGTTTGGGGTAAAATTGGTGTGCAGGAAAGTGTTACAGGAAGTTGACTGCTTACCCTGAGAGACATACTTTATGGGGTGGCCTTTAGCTAGCTGGGAACTTGGATTTCAAGGGCTCCCATTATTCCCAGAACTGATCATAGTAGGTCACTGAGCTTCCTTAAACATTGTGGAAACACTATGTTTTTTGCTGAATGCCTGCTTTTCTCCTGAGTGTCCAGAGTTTTGATACATGTGGGGCAGAGACCACCTTTGTGACTAGCCCACAGTAAAAGTCCTTGGCATTGACTAACAAGCTTCCCTGGCAGGCAAAGTATCACATGAGTGGTTAAAACTCATTCTTGGAGACCCAGCTAACAGCCTGCATGACTCCAGTGTAGATTCTTGGAAGCTTTCTCCTAGTCTCCCTGGACCTCGTCCCATGGACTTTTCTCCTTCACTGACTTTCTGTGGATTATAATAAATTGGCAGCGAACAGAATGATATGTAAGACCTGTGCATCTTAGCAAATCTTTGAACATGGATGGGGTGCTTGAGGGATCCCTGGCATGTGTAATTAAGCTGTAATCCATGATTACTCCAGAGAAATTGACAAATCAAAAAACATGAATTGTGTGGGCTATAGCCTCTTTTTGGCTAGGCATTGCTAGGTCTGAAAGTTATAGGAAAACAGAGTAAAAGATAGTCTTGCCCATAAGAGTTTTGGGGAGGGTTAAACATAAGATTTAATAAGGTAAAAGAGTCTCATGGTGTGTGTCAAAGCAGTGTAGCAATTAAGGGTAGAAACTCAAGCTTGGGGTTGAATCCTGGCTCACCATTTGCTAGCTCTGAAACAGCGGTTTCCTCATAGGTAAAGTGCCATAAACCCGTACAATAGATGCAAGTAGTAAAGAAGACACAAGCTGCCCTGCCCTTCTGCCACTGTCTTATGCCTGGAGCACAGTCCAGGAAGGAACTGATGCTCACCAATCTGTAATGCTATAGGAGGGAAAAAGGAAGCGGGGGAGAGGTAGAGCTTCTCAAGCTAAACTAGAATTGATTGCCTAATGGGAAGATCCCAACTAAGAGTAGTATTTTCATCGTGTTTATTCAAAGGCTCAATGGCTTACCTAAAAAAAAAAAAAAAAAAAAGATAGGAAAACCTCTTTTGAAATATGGTTTGGCACGAGTTGATACTACACATTTTGATGGATATGAAATCTATTATATTGAGGGTGTTGTAGTGTCTGTTAATCACTGTAGCAGGTGTGTGTGTGTGTGTGTGTGTATGGAGTGTGTCTGTGTCTGTGTGTGTATGGAGTGTGTCTGTGTGTGTGTGCGTATGGAGTGTGTCTGTGTGTATGGAGTGTGTGTATGTGTGTGTGTGTGTCTGTGTGTCTGTGTTGGTGTGTTTGTGTTTTACGCCAAAGCTCTTTGTGCTACATATTTGGAGACATGTAAAATGCATGAGCAGCAACGCTGTTTGGAATTCAAAATTTGAACATATTTTTAAAGTGACATGGACCTTGTAAACAACTGAGCATGTGCAGGGAAAAGGGATAAGGCAAATCACCATGAAAGGAAAGCCAATTGGAGCTGTATAATGTGTTTTGCTTTTGCTGTACCTGTGAGCTTCATAATATTTCCACATACAAATTTCAACAGTATGTGAGTCTCTAGGCAGCCAATGGAAAAGTCTATGGAGAAGAAAAGAGCTCTGAGCAACGCTGAGTTTTTATCAAGCTTGGAGGTAGAGAGCTAAGAACATTACCACATTACAGTTCCCAGCACAGATCCTAAAGTGAAGATGTCAAATGTTCATTAAATATGGAGCAATAAAGAGTAAAACTCATGTTTTAGAAGGATGAAAGTGGGTGAAGTTAACTACACTTATCCTTTGATACTGAGGAAGATTGGTTTCAGCATCTGAGGATATCACAATCAAAAGATGCACAAGTTCCTGCTGCAAAAGAGAGTAGTATTTACATATACCCAATGCACATCATCTAGTACACTTTAAGTAATTTCTAGGCTATGTGTAATACCCTGTACAGTATAGTTGTTACACCATATTTCTTGTGCAATATTGACAAAGAAAAAGGTCTGTGTATATACATATATATGTATATATAATTTTATATGGATGAGTGTATTGCCTGCATGCATGTAAGTGCACCCATTTCATGCAATGCCCAAGGTGGTAAGAAGAGGACATAGAATCCCTTAGAACTGGAGTTACTGATTGTTGTGCTGGGAACTGAGCCCAGGTCCTCTTCAAGAGCAGCCAGTGTTTTTTAACTGCTGAGCCCTTTCCCTAGCCTCCCTCCCCGCCTTCTTAAAGACAGGGTCCTACTATGTCCCTCTGCCTAACCTGGAGCACACCACATTGACCATCCTAACCTGCAGCATAGAGATCTATCTGCCTCTACCTCTGCCTACCCCATGGCTTGAATTAAAGGTGTATACCACCATAACAGACACATTTTTTTCTTTTTTAAAATGTGGCTCAGGCTGGTCAAGATTAGTCTCAAACTCATGATCCTCCTGCCTCAACCTACTAATCCTGGAATTACAGGTGTACATTACACCACTATTGCCTGGCTCCATATTTTTCAAGTATTTTTGATTGAATCTCAGTGTGGAATGTTTGGATATGGAGAGCCAACTATCTGTTTTGAAGATCACTTTTTTAAAAAGAGATTGTTAAAAATGTGTATGCGTTTGTGTATATGAGTTCATGTACACCATTGTGCATGCAACACCTGTGGAGGACAGAAAAGGGCATCAGATTCCTGCAGAACTGACATTATAGACAGTTTAGACATCATGTGGGTGCCGAGAACTAAACCCCAGTCCTCAGCAAGAGTAAGCCATCTTACCACTAAGCCATCTCTCCATCCACTAAAGATTCTTATTAAGCAGAAATCTAAAAAATGTTTTAAAAAAATGTTTATTTTTATTTTATGTGTATGAATGCACTGCCTGCATGTATATAAGTGTACCTGTATCATCAGTGCCCACAGAGGTCAGAAGATGGTTTTGGATCCACTGGAACTGGAATTATGGACGGTTGTTAGCCACCATGTGGGTGCTAGGAATGGAATCCTGGTCCTCTGCCAAGAGCAGTCAGTGCTCTTAACTGCTGAGCCATCTCTCCAGCCCCTTGAAGAAACTTTTTAACATAGAAACAATCATGCAGTGTGGAGAATTGGTTTATGAAAAAAATATGATAGATTTAGAGAATATATCTAGAAAATGCAGGCACTTTGCCCTTGAGTAGATGGAACTGGTAAATGAAAAGCCAAAAGGAGCCAGAGGCTCCCTCCCCCTTAACCCCCCCCCCAACATGACCCCTGACAACCAGATCCTCAACTCTCTTAGAGAAAACAAAAACCTTGGTTAATCTGGGCTGTGTGGCCTTAAACATCCAAAAGGAAAGTATAACCAGAAATAAATAATTAGTAAGGCCTGAGAAATTGTACTTCAGGTATAAAACTTGAGATCTTAGTAAAAAGACAAAAAATGTAAAAAACAAAAACAAAAAAACAAAAAAACATTGCACTGTCGTTTTGCCTGTCTTCAACTCTTACTGGCAAGTGCAGCTACCCTGTGGCTGCCACTGCTTTTGCCATCCTTCAAAGACATGAGACACAGCTTTTCAACCTTCCAATATGGACTGAAGACATGTCTCTCCAAGAATCCTCCAAACCTTCAGTGCCAGATGGGGACTGCTGAGATATCCAGCTTGTGGACTGAGCAACTAATGGGGTTTCAGACTGCCATTGTTGGTCTACCCAGGCTGTATCATGGAGACCAGCACAGGAAGATCAAGACAGGATGTGATGCCTACTGGACTTCATTTGATGACCATGGGAAGGGAAGACCCCAGTGTGGAGCACAAGGGCAGGACTGATGGCTGTTTGGGTTTGCCAAGGAGGAGCCTTCAAACAATTCCTTAAGGAAAACATGACATCTTTCAGCCTAATAAAGAAAAAAAAGATAATAATAATAATAATAATAATAATAAAGAAATCATTGGGCTGAGAAATGGCTCAGCACTGACTGCTCTTAACGGAGGACACGGATTCCATTCCCAGCACCCACATGGCAGCTAAGAAACGTCTTTAACTCCAGTTCCAGGGGAATCTGACGCCCTCTGACCTCAGGCATTGCATGACACAGGTATACCAACCTACATGCAGGCAGTCAGTACATTCATACACATAAAAAATAATAAATAAATATATTTTAAAAATCATAAGCTGAAGATGCTAAAACATGATGTCATTATCTTGATATATGCGTGGCATGCATATATGCATATTTTGGAGTGATGCAAATTGGAAGGAACAACAACAACAATAACAACAGCAACAAAAACACTGGGTCAAAGAACTGACTGAAAGGTGAACTTCTGCCTGGAACAGTAAACTTCTGCATGGAAAATTTTAAAAGAGACTGAGAAAAAGATGAAAAACATGTTTGGCAGAATGCATGAGCTCTGGTGGGGGAGGGGTGGAGGGGAAGGGGAACGGGTCTAGATTCGATTGGGAAATTTTGTATGAAATGCACAAAGCTTCAATAAAAACTTGCTTTGAAAAAAATTAAAAAATAAGCTGGGTGTGGTGGCGCACGCCTTTAATCATAGCACTCGGGAGGCAGAGGCAAGTGGATCTTTGTGAGTTCAAGGCCCACCTAGTCTACATAGTGAGCTCCAGGGACTAAAGGGAAACCCTGTCTCAAAAAAAAAAAAAAAAAAAAAAAAAATTTAAAAATAATGCTTTCTACAATCAATAAAAACAAAAATGCAGGCCATCTTAAATCACGTATGTAATTGGGGGTGGGGATTCTTTCCCATTTTATCTTGTTTTCCCTGGATTTTCAGTGTTTTTCTCATAGTTTAAACTTCTTTTTTTTTTAAATTTATTCTTTATGTGTATGAATGTACTGTCTGCATGTAGGTCTGTGCACCTGTGTCTTGCAATGCCACAGAGGTCAGAAGAGGGCGCCGGATTCCCCTGGAACTGGAGTTAAAGATGGTCCTCAGCCGCCATGTGGGTACTGGGGATCGAACCCGGGTCCTCTGCAAGAGTAGTTGGTGCTCTTAACCACTAGGCCAGTTTAAATTTCTTTTTTTTTTAATTTATTTTTCTCTATGTATATGAATGTACTGTCTGCATGTAGGTCTGTGCACCCGTGTTGTGCAATGCTGCGGAGGTCAGAAGAGGGTGTCGGATTCCCCTGGAACTGGAGTTCTCCTGGAATTGGAGTTACAGATGGTTCTCGGCTGTCATGTGGGTGCTGGGGATCGAACCTGTGTCCTCCGAAAGAGCAGTGGGCACTCTTAACTGCTAGGCCATCTCTCCAGCCCCCACCCCCCCCAGTTTAAATTTCTTAAACCACTTAAAGAACCTTCAATTGGTCTTGACTCAGGGGCCCTTCAGTAACTCAAGGTCTGGGGCTAAACTCAGTGTCTCTGTGGAGCCCCTGAATCAGCCCCATCCCTTCTTCCAAGAAGTTGGTGGCTGGTTCTTTCATCTTGACAGCACATACCTGTGCTTTTTGATAGAATTTACCTCTTTGAACTCCTCAGCTGAAAACCAGCCTCCTCCTTTGAAAGCACCATTGAGTTAAACTTGTTTAACATTGCTTATCCTCGCATCCCTGACAAGCTGCCTGAACTCCTCTGTGGCCTCTGTCCTCTTTCCCAGCTAATACTGGTCATTTCCCCTATGTTCTGGCCTCAGCAGTCTTCTCCTGCCACACCCAGCTAACATCACCCACATTTACAGTTTTAACTATTACCTGTGTGCAGATGACGAAAATACATCTCTACAGTGTTGACATTTCTCTTGAGCTCCAGATTCATAAAACAGTAGCCTAATGAACTCTCAGATGTGGCAAGACCAAATCCTATTACCTCTCCCCTTTGTCTACCACCCCACCTGTGAATCCCTTTGCAGTAAACAGCACCATTATTAATTCTGTCACATAAGTCAAACTCACGAGTCACTCTGATCATCTCCTCTTTACCTAACTAAGATCTGGAGGTTTTCTTTCTCTTGAATAACCTCAAACTCTTGTATGACAAATCAACATAAGGCTGATAAGTGCTTAACAGCTGGCTTGCCACCGCAGGCACAAGCCAGGACCATGCAGTCCCATCATGGCCAGTTTGAAGCTACCACTGCCATATCTCTGAGAGCAACGCTAGGAGGAAGTGTGCAGGACCACACAGTTCTACAGTATTTACCTCCAATGAGGCAGAAACACAAATATTCTCAAATGTTCACGGAAAATATATCAAGAACAAAGATTCATTTGGAGTGTTTACTCTTTGTAATATAATTGATTTATTTACTTTGATTGTTAATAATGTTAGATTTTACTAACTCAAAATTCCTGAAAATTTAAGCAGGGAAACCTCCAAGCACATCACTTTATTACCATAGCCTGCCTGATATTCCACCTTAAGTTTTCTGTGTATTCCTTTTAGTCCTATACTTTGCTGAATTTAAGAGCTTTTTCACCTTTTAAAATAAGCTACTTCATGCCAGGTGTGGTGACGCACACCCTAGCGCTCAGGAGGCAGAGGCAGGCAGATCTCTGTGAGTTCAAGGCCAGCCTGGTCTACAGGGCTAGTTCCAGGCCAGCTGGGACTATAGGGAGACCCTGTCTCAAAAAGACAAAAATAAATAAATAAATAAATAAATAAATAAATAAGTAAAATAAAATAAGCTCCCTCTACCAACAGAAATCCATAGCACTCCTGCCTCACTCACTCATCTGACAACTATCATTCAATGCTTAAATTCATGTCCCTTATAAACCATTTCCCTAATTTCTTTAGTCAGTTCCTCTAGATAGACCATGACATCTGGTTGGCATTTATTGTTGACAAGATTGATTTTGGTACTAGACCAAGTTACCACATTTCATTTTTTTTTTTGTATTACACACACACACACACACACACACACACACACGGGCCTTTAAAAAAATGGATGAAACTTAGTGTGGTGCTGCATGCCTTTGACCCCAGCACTAGGGGAGGAGGATAAAAAGTTCCATGCCAGCCTGAACTATATAGGGAGACCATATCTGTAAAAAAAAAAATGTATTGAGGTAAATTGCTATAATGCTATTAGTCATTTAGCAAACGCAGGGCTGAATTAACTTCCACTGTCATTCCCAGGGGGATGGAGCATTCTTTTCCTCTGAAGGCAAAGGCATCCTCTAAGCTTCTGGACACTTCTGACTTATACCCTGCTGTGGCCCTTTGAGTAGGATCTTTTCTAGAACCATGGCCTCAGACGGTACTTCAAAGTACCTCATTATAACAGAATAGCTATGAAGTACCGTCTGAGGTACTTCATAGCTATTCTGTTATAATGGGAAGAAATCATTAGGTTCAAAAGTGCTAAAGAAGAGGAAGAAGAATGCATAGCTTCAGAATGTGATCTAGCAATGGAGAAAAAAACGGGCTTTCTATATGAACTTCTGCCCCAGGGTACCAGGTTGGAACTACCACGATTGCTGCCCCCCCCCCCGTGATGCCAACTCGTGACTCCCCTAATTCTGCAGAGGATCTTCCTGATCTCAACTCTCCTAAGGTGCAGGTCTCTGAGACATTTGTGTCTTGAGGACTTCACAGTTGAGATTCCAGCCAGGACCAGGGCCTGGCTCCTTAAGCTTCTTTTGTCTCCTAGACTTCTGCTGAACGCTCCCTGTCCTCTCATGGCCTCCGCCCTTCAGAGTTCTCTTTCCCTTGCTCTCACCTACTGGCCACTAAGTTTTCTCAGGCAAACCTGTTGCTTATCTTCTAACTTAGTCTATTTTCATTAGTGTAGGCTCCAAGCAGCAGGAGATTTTTTTTTCCCACTGCATGCATTGAGTCTTTTCTTGCATGGCTTTAATCAATAGATCACAGGAACATGATCACCATCCCTTGAGAACTACTTTATCTAATGTCTTGAGCCGATTTATGACAACAGTGTACAGCTGAAATTACATTACTCCAGCACTTCACATAAGTTAACCACTCAGTAGATGGTGCTGAATGAAGGAATGAACCAAAGAACAAACATTTGGGTGTTTTCTTCATGGACATACGCAGGCCCAGACAACACAGTGAGAGGTCATCTTTACCTTCAGTCAGCCTATACTCTAAGGAAACAAATTGCCAAGACCCTTAACTGTTATAATATTTTTCAGGCCAGCTAAAATCAAATGGTTTTCCCTAAGATGTTTTCTGTGCATCCGACTATTCGGTTATCACACACCGCCTATCAGGGCCACCTGCATAGTCTTTAACTGCAATCTTTTCAAAACCTCAGGACACTGATTTTTTTTTTTTATTGTAAAAAATTTCCGTGTGTTTCCATTCAAATAACATTTAAAAGGTATATAACTTAATAAAGCCAGACCAAGCTATGGAGGTCTTCCATGGCATGGACATTTTAGTTGACAGCCTAATAAGTAAACGATTACAGTTCCCTATCCCCGCCCCATCCCCATCCAGTCCTGTAGCAACTGACACTTCGCTGCCAAGTTAAAGTGATTTGATTATTCCTAACTGATGGACATTTAGCAGAATGGACCCTCCCACAGGCCCCGGTCCCCTCCCGCAGTTGTGTGGGTTCTTGGATACAATTCCCTGGAGGAGGGGAAAGAACTAAGCCTCCTAGAAAGCCGCTCCCAGCGGGAGGCAGGCGGGTTGCCTGACGAGTTGAGGGCTGGCTTTGGAGGGCTCCTAGCAACAGCCCAGCTTTGAACCTCCTTATCGGTGAGGTAATCAAATCAGAGTGCCTTGCATCCAGGCTCCCGCACCATCCGCAGCGGCTGGTGCAGGCATCTTTCTTCCTCGCGTTATTAACCTGTTCTGGGAATCCCATGTTTTTTGCCTTTGCAAACTGCTGATGAAAGGGGGAGCAAGTGTCCACTGGGGGTTCAGACTCGCTCGTGAGTCGGTGTACATCACCTCGTCCGCTTGATAGGCGGGACTGAGAGGGGTGTTCCAGCCCCTTGGGCTGGCCAGGGATTTATTCTAGAGTCAATGGCGTGTGGCTGCGCTCAGCTTTCGCGTTTCTAGGTGAAACCCCATTGGCTTCATTGGCTCCTTGATTTAAACCACGCCCGGTTTTCTGCCCGCTTTGCTGCTGCTGGGCTCGGCCTCCCAGCCACATCCCAGCTCCGTTTGCACAATAGTGTGGATGCCTCGCGTGTCCACTCCTTTCCAGAGATGGCTAACAGGGGCCCGAGCTACGGCTTAAGCCGAGAGGTCCAGGAGAAGATCGAGCAGAAGTATGACGCGGACCTGGAGAACAAGCTGGTGGACTGGATCATCCTGCAGTGCGCAGAGGACATAGAGCACCCGCCGCCCGGCAGGACCCATTTTCAGAAATGGTTGATGGATGGGACGGTAAGACAGGCAGTGATCTTGGTTGCCGGGGCGGTGGGCGGGGAAGCCTTCTCGTGGCTCTTTCTTTCCACGGGAGGTGATGAAGGAGCCTCTGTTGCCAGGCTCTGGTCTCACGGGAAGGAATGGGGGTGCCTGTATTTCTCCAGGGCTGGAAAATGAGGGCTCTCTGCACAATTAGTTAGCTAGCTTAGGGGATTCTCCATCCCATGTGAGCATCACAGTTGCCTTCTGAGTTGTAAGCAAATTTGAGGCTCTTCTGTCCGATTTCTCCATTGAGAGTAGACTTAAGTATTGCCCTGTGATCGCTTCACACTTCTTTGTCGCATCAGCCATTCTGGGGACACCCCACCACCACCACCACCACCACCACCAGGGAAACCAGCTGGTTACACGGTGAAACAAAGGAAGGTTCGGGCAAGCCACCTTACTGTATCTAGGTCTGGGAGGCGAGCCCCCTTGGAGATAGATGCTCAGGGTCTGTTGGGTGGCTGAGTTACCATAAGCCAGAAGGGAATCCTAATTTGATAACTGCTGCTCTGATCAGATGCTTCTGTGTTTGGGGATTCGAGGACCCCCGCTCAGCTGATTCAAAGAAGCCCATCTTTTCTGGCAGGCTGTGATTTACTATTACATAACTGCTATCCCACCCATGAGCTGGGCAGCTCAGGGCTTGGGCTCTGTCTGTGAGGAGAGAAGACCCAGTTCAGTTCTTTTACACATCACGAACTCATATGGGTTAAGGAAAGCCAGAGATCTGATTTGTATTGTGACAGAGTATAAATCGGACCCCTCCCTACTTCCTCAATACATCCTCCATTAAAAGTGTGGGATCACGTCCTCATCAACCATGTCACACGCTCAGGAAGGAGGAACAAGGACGGCATGGGGCTCTAGCTACAGGATTGTGCTCAGGGCCTGGGAATGGGCTCATTGGGGGTCTTTGAGGTTTAATTTGGGAGCCTGGCCACACGGATCTGAACTCCCAATCATCTTGGGGCCTGTGACTTGCTCTTGGTGATCTCTCTCTCTCTCTCTCTCTCTCTCTCTCTCTCTCTCTCTGTATGTGTGTCTGTGTGTCTGTGTCTGTCTGTGTGTGTGAGTCTGTGTGTGTGCTGTCTCTGCAGAAGCTTGGAGGTGCATGATTCATTTCTCACTTGTGACATTTATTGCAAAGGGAAACACTGATCCTGTGTCCCCACACTCCCTTCAGGTCCTGTGCAAGCTGATAAACAGTTTATATCCACCAGGACAAGAACCCATTCCCAAGATCTCAGAGTCAAAGATGGCTTTTAAGCAGATGGAACAAATTTCCCAGTTCCTGAAAGCAGCCGAGGTCTATGGAGTCAGGACCACTGACATTTTTCAGACAGTGGATTTATGGGAAGGTAAACATCCCTTCTCCCTTTGGGTCTGTCCCCACATTTCCTCTTTCCTCTATCTCTTTTTGAAAAAGAGATCACATAGGGCTCCCCTGTGCTGGGAACGGGAGGTGAGGTGGGAAGTGGGAGGTGGGTGCATTCTCAGCTGCTATCTCAGGATCAGCGATGGCCTCCCCGTTCGTGATGCTCTATGGAAAGGGGGTCTATCTTCTAAGGAAGACACAGTCTGAGAATATGGCAAAGACCTCAGCTAGCTTGTGGCTAGTGTGTACACAAGCATCCATGGAGAGGCAGCGAACTGGTAACCGGGATGTCTTTTCCTCCAGGTCCCCTTCTATAACAAATCACAGCTAGTAGAAGAAAAGGGCGGTGAGTGACTGTGCTTCTGACTCACCAGCAGCAGCCGGAGCATACAGACAAAGCCATCTGGTGCTCCTCTGTCATTCAATCTGAGGACGAAATAGCACTCCATCCTTTTGTTAAACAATTAACTGGGAGTTTGGTGACTCTAACCTGTCAGATGGGTATTCTGTTCAGAGAGAATGCAAATGATCTTTTTGTTCACATTTGTGAATTGACTTACAAAGCTATAGAAATCAAATCATATTTCTGAACATATTTAGCAATCCACCATTACTGGAGAATTTGAGAGACCAATAGTCACAGGGCCTCATGTCCCTTTAAGTAAAACTGAACATGCTGGTTCATACAACTGCATCCTTTCTCAGCTAGGCCTGCCAGAGGGAACAGGGGCTGACTAACTGCCAGACTGACTGAGGTGTTCATTGTCACTACTTGTTATCATGGTGTCATCCATAGGATCCCCCCAGTGGTGACCCAAGGCCTCTGTTGACAGTGAGAGTGGAAAAATGCTATTTTGATCCCTAGGTGTAGAATTCTAAGGTTGAAATTGATTTCTACAAGAGAACCACCCTACCCAGCAAATTATAAAGAAAAGAATTACTTCTTTCATCTTCTTGACCTCGAGCCTCCTTTCATACAGAGCTGCCAGTTCATGTTCCCCCACAGGTGAACAGATAGAGCCCCAAGAGGCCAAGGGCTTGGCCTTAGGTTTTGCTATTACTTAGAAGCCCAGATATCTGAAATGCAGACCAGGCCCCTGGACACCGGCCTCCAATTTTCTATAGGATGTCCTAGTCAAGGCTTGACTCCTAGGTCAAAAACTAAAGTCATAGCTCTTTTTTGAGACAAGATCTTGGAAGCAAAGAGTTGGGCCTGGTTAGTACTGGGATGGGAGGAGTTATTGCTCATTGATAGTCTCTTATACACTGGGAGCACTAGGAGAAGTGTGTTTCTGGATAATGCCATATAATTCTTCTAACCAAACTATGAAGTAAATGTTGTCACTTTCCCCATTGCACAGATGATGTCACCTGGTTATGTGTGTCCATCAGAAAGTTCCTAGTTTGCAGACCCAGGACTATGTCCTAGGCCCTCCCATTCCAAGGAACAGGGCCTTACTGAACTGGCCTAGCTATTATTTGGCCAGGGGACTTAGCATCCTTTACCCACACCACAAGTGTGTTGCTGAGTCATAACAGTGACTGGCTGATGATGTGGGGAAGATGGAGGAGGACGGAGGAGGATGAATCAAAGCTGTGTGGGACCCAAAGGCAGGGTGCTAGAGCAAATGAGAGGGATGGTGGTGAGTACTCAGGTGGAGGATTGTAGAAGAGGAGGAGGAGCACAGCATGTATATGGGAGGCCGGGTTCTGAGGAAGTCCTCCTTCACATTACTGAGAGTTAGCTTCACTTCCTCTCCCCTTTTATCCAAACACCAAGGAAGGAAACTTTAAATCTAGGATATACTTAAAGTGAATGAGAGGAGCAATGATTCCAGGTGAGCAGAGTACATTGAGTGCTACCCGCCTGCCCAGGCCTTTCCGCTGGACCTTCCTCAAGAAAGAGGAAAAGTAGGAGGCATAAACGTGATGGGGTAGCCTGAGATATGGCTCTAGAATGGATAATGCCTCTAGAAAAAGACCAGACACTGAGGGTCGTCCTTCACCCAGGGCAGAAGGTTAGGATTCAGATAAAACAAGGAAAGACCTTAAAGGATGCTGTGATTTCATGTTGTGGAAACTCTAGGTGGACCATGACATAGGTAGGGCCATGCAATGTGCAGGAGGGTTGGCAAGGTTGTTTAGCAGTTTCTAAAGACTTCCCAGAAACCCCAGGGAAGGGGAAGGGTGAGAAAGGTTACTAGCTTAACAGAGACTCGATATGTCCCAGGACCACTGCCTAAAACTCAACCCAGAACTGGTCACCATACAGTGGAATGTGGGAAGTGGAGAGGTGGGTTTCTTTGATCAGAGAAGTGGGAAGGGTGGCACTGGTCAGGTAGTATGTGGACTGAGCAAGAGAGGCCTGCAGGCCTTTCTGCAAAATCGGGTTATCATGCACAAATTTGGGAATGAATAAGCCAGACTCCACGGTTGGGGTCGGCATGTGACTTTGTGACACGTCTGCATGAGGGTGCATGCACATCTATTATGGCACAGCTGTCGAATGGCCCTTTGCGGAGCTCAGTCCCACATGCTCCCTACAATTCTACTCCCTGACGGAGACTGAGATCCTGCCCTCACATTTGTTACATTAATTCCAGATTCCCTGTGCATGGTTGTGGTGGCTGTGGCTGTCCTGACCTTCCTCCCCCCCCCCTTTCTGGACATTGCTCTTCCTCATCTGCAGGCACTTTATGCCTGGCTGCTCTCAGTAAGCCATTTCCTTCGCTTGGCATGCACTTCCTAAGAATGGTTCTGTTTGGCCACCGTTGCCCAGTGACTTTTCAAGCTGCCTCTCTACTGTAGACCGGTAAAGCTGCAGGAGCCAAGTTTGCCAGATGCCCTCTTATTTCATCTTCAGTTGCTTAGACAGGCAGGCCCCAGATGCACCCATGATCTTCGAGGCCCTTTTAGGTGAAATTCGGGGGCTTTATGGATGCAAGGTTCTTCAAAAAGGATCACGGCAGACAACTTGATGTTGGCGACATTAACAATGTTATCAGATCCCTCATTGGACAGGGGCCCAAATGACCAGTCCCTGTTGATAATGAGGAAGAAGTGAGAGCCACCGGTAGGAATGAAAGGGAACTGGGGAAGGGCTCCTCTCTGAGGAGAGGTCAATGGTCTGGCAGGTTCCTTTTGGATTTGGCACGGATGCCCGTAAAGGGCAGCTACGACTCAGGAGAGTACACTGTAGGCAAGGTTTCAGTATCTCTACTGTGAACAGTAAAGAGGTGAGAGGAGAAAGAGAGGAGCAAGAAAAGAAGAAGATGCCTGTGTGTGTATGTGTGTGTGAGAGAGAAAACATAAGAAGAGTGAGCGTGCTGGCCCAAGATCCTGTCAAGAAAAACGCAATGAAAGTGTTCTGGCAGGTGTGGTGGAGGCAGGCCCCTGAGTTAGATCAGACCACCCGGATCCAACCTGTGTGCCATCACTTATCAGTTAACTTCTCCAAGGCTTGAGATCCTCAGGTGTCAAGTGGTAATAATAGTACCTATTTCATGGGGTTGATATGGAGAACAAATGAGATGATGGCTTTGAAGTGCTGAAACTAGTGCCCGATAAATTGCAGTATAGTAAGCGTTGCCACTGACCTGCCTTTTCTAAGACTAATAGAAGGGGCGGGGAGTGGAAAGATACATGTTATTCTTAAAATGGATGGATTCCATTAACGATCACACTCAGGAGCTGATGGGGTCACCTAGATCCCCTTCTCCTCCTCAGTTAGTCATAGTTCATAGGGTTAGCACTACTACAGGTCACTTTATTGACTTGTATACTTTATATTTCCCATAATCCCCTGGGCTGCCAGTTTCAGACTCAGAATACCCTGGTGGAATGCAAATAGCATAGATTTTGGAGAGACACTTGGTAATGTTCTTCAGGTGCATCCTAGCTTTGCATCCTGTTTATGATGCTCTGCTGCCTGGAGTTCTTTGTGTACAGGTTTGGTGTCTCCCACATTAGATGTCTAGTGTAATATCTGGTTTCTAGAAGCCTCATAAATGGCTTTTCTCTCCCTACACTATGTATATATAGTGCATATATAATTATATACATAGTGTATACACTATGTATATAAGCCCAAAGGGTCATCAGCAATGACCCTTTGGGCTTATGGGTATAATCACTTAGTGTCAAATAGAAAGCATTTGAGAATGTCAGAGCAGACAAGACTCAAAGATCAATTGCTCTGATTATTCTTCACTGACAAGGATAATGGTTGTGTGGTGTTTTGTCGAGTGTTCCCTTCTCCTGATGACTGGGAGGCAGGGAGGTATGCTTTACATGGGAAGTACAAACCCTGGGAATTTCAGGAGTACTGTCTCAAGAAGTGTCGCTACAAGTGCCATTCCTCAACAGCAGAAGTTGAGAACACACTTCTCCCAGCGTGAGAAGTATTTGGGGATACTGCAGGTCCCCACAGTGACCTGAGGTATCACAAATACTCACTGTCCCAGTGTCCTTTCCTATCACAGCATTCTCAGCTGTGTTTGTTCTAAGGGGCTGCTGACAGTTGTATTTCATGAGGTTTTCCTTTAGTGGCAGTTCTCAAATGCCAGCATGCATTAGTCACATGGTATGCTTGACAGATTGCTGAGCCACAATCTCAGCATTTCTGACATATTAAATCTATGGCATGGCCCAAGAGTTTGTATTTCTTACCAATTTGTAGGTGCTGACACTCCTGTGGGCTTGGGAACCCCACTATGAGAACAGACTTTCTGTTTCCTCAGGTCAGGGAGGAAGCAACAGAAATTCATCAGATCCACAGAGCATGGCTAGCCTATCTTCTGACATGTCTTTCTTGACTGTAGCACTGTTTTGTCAGGGAAATACTAAATGAATTTTATCCCACTGCTTGCTTTCTCTGTATCAGAAGTGTACATAATTTAAAAATCCAGTTTCCAGCCGGGTGTGGTGGCGCACGCCTTTAATCCTAGCACTTGGGAGGCAGAGGCAGGCGGATCTCTGTGAGTTCAAGGCCAGTCTGGTCTACAGAGTGAGTTTCAGGACAGCTGGGGCTACAGGGAGACCCTGTCTTGAAAAGACACACACACACACAAAAAAAAAAAATCCAGTTTCCATGAGTTTTAAAAAAACTGGATTGGAACTTATTTAAAATAGAAGCAGTTCAGGGGCTGGAGAGATGGCTCAGCCGTTGAGAGCACTGACTGCTCTTGCAGAGGACCCGGGTTTGATTCCCAGCACCCACATGGAGGCTAAGAACCATCTCTAACTCCAGTTCCAGAGGAATCCGACTCCCTCTTCTGACCTCCGCGGCATTGCAGGACACAGGTGCACCAACCTATATGCAGACAGTACACTCATACACATGAGAAAATAATAAATAAAAAAATAAATAAAATAGAAGCAGTTCAGAAACAAATAACTTTGTCCATAAGACTGATTTTTAGTGGTAAAATTGGAACTATAATGTAGCATGTCAGCCAGGTGTGGTGGTGCATTTTTATCTCAGCTCTTGGGAGGCAGAGGCAAGTGATTCTCTGTGAAGGACAGCCTGTTCTGCATAGTTCAGGCCAGCCAGGGCTACATAGTGCGACCCTGTTTCAAAAAAAAAAAAGGAAAAAAAAAAGAAACAGAGTGTCAAACCCAACTGAAGTTACTTCTCCATCACCTGTGTCTTCTCTCTTTAGCCTTCTCCTTAATTTTTTTTTCTTGCTAAGACAAGCACAAGATATCTTGGAAATAAAAATAAGAGAAAAAGTTTCCCAGTAGTGTAAAAACTCAAAGTTTCCCAGAATTAACGATCCTGTGATTGGGACGTTACAAGGCACAACTTCGGGTCCCATTCCTGGGGCTTGTAACTAAGCATGCCCCCAAACCATGCCCCCCCACCAGAAACAGGGAATGAATGCCACATTGTTAAGTAAAAGTGCCCATTGCTACATGACACTGAAAAGGCTTGTCAGATGACACAGCACAAACTGTCAACCATTCCATCAGCTCTGCTTTCTTAAGACTTTGTTGTTCAGTTTTAGGTTCACACTAAAGTTAAAGGGACGATTCGGCTGTTTCTTACGTGCCTTCTGCCCTGATGAATGCATAGCCTCCTGATTCTCAGTACTGCCCACTAGGGTGGTTTGTTACCATTTATAAACTTCCATTGGCACATCATTAGCACCCAGGACCCCCCCACATTCTACATTAGGGTTCACTCTGTCCTACATGCTCTAAGTTTGACGAATGTGCCCCCCATTGCAGTGTCACACATATTTTCATTGCCCTGACATTCCGCTTGGTCCATCTTTTTATCCCCTCCCATCATCAACCCAGTTATCACTGATCTTCTTAGTGTCTCCCTGATTTTGTCCTTTTTAGGATGTCACATAAGTGCCATGACATAGTGTACAGCCCACTCAAATTCTATGAGCTCTTTTACAACTTCAAGTCATGGGTTGACCCCTCTCATGACAGAGGTCTATGAGTCTGGGCAGCTCAGTTAAAATCCTGAGCTGTTAGTACAAGCCTGACTCCTTCCAGTGTCCCTCTCCCTCTCACTCTCAGTGGCATAGTCTTAGATCACCACTACCACTGTTGTTTCTGCTATCCTTGTGTGTGGAAATTATCAGCATCTGGTTGATCTTTTTTTAGGATTATATTTCCTTTTATTTCTTGAGAGATGATATTGAGCAATGGTATTCAAACTGACCTGAAAAGTTGTAAGCATCTGCCAAAGTATTCAGAGATGCCTCTCAGGGAGCAGACTGATTCCAAGCAGGCAGAGCTCCAGGCCAACTCCCAATTTGGATCAAAGCCCTTTTAATGATTAGTTTTACTCTTTTGACTGTGTGGAAGGTATTTTGGAAAGGAAGGAGTTATTGCTTAACAAATATTATTTAGTTCTTAGCACATGCAAGACATTGTGATGCTTTACAAAATTAGAAATTAAAGGTTTAGAATATTGATTTTTATTCCCTTTGACTGCACAAGAATCTCAGTAGACTGCACCAGAATCTGAATATTTAAGGTGCTCAGGCAATTCTGACAATCAGGTTAGCTTGGCAGACACCAGAGAAAACCTATATATCTTGAACTGACAGCTTGAACAACCTGAAGATTATTTCACTAAGATTACTGTAATGTAGATGTCCAATTATTCACTTATGAATAAAGACCTCAATATCCAAATTCATATAATGTATTTAAAGAGATTTCCCCCACTAAGCTCCCATAAATAAGCAAAGAAACCTGGGAACGTGTTCTGCAGCAAGCTGGATAGGACAAGCTTTTTTCACTTGCAGATTTGAACACTTGACTATGACTATTTGAACACTTGACTATGACAGAGCAGTTTAGCTTTTGTTGTTTTATACCCAGCTCACTTCACAGATCTTTCTTGCCCTCATTGTTTAACACATTTACATATTTGACCCCTACTGATAAGAATCAGGTTCCACAAGTGGTCCCAATTCCTGATCCCCACCCCTTTCATCCAATACTACTGATCTGATCTGGTTTTCTAAACTGGAAAAAGGCCAGGTTGGACAAAGGCTCTCTTCCCATCTCATCAGTCCAAGAATTCCAGAATTCTTCACAGGAATCTCTATTAGAAAACATATCAGACATGACAAGAAAATGAGCTAACTAGGAGTTAGTTAAGACAGAAGATTTCTGGTCATGGAATTATTTAAAATCTTGATAATAATTAACATGGTCAACATATAGAGTCAAACTTTTTCTTTGTTTTAATGTTATTTGCATCAAGGTATAGCAAAGTTATTCCAGACAAAAACATTCAGTGACTTTAGGCCATCGAGGTTGGGGTCCTTATGGGACCCAAGACTTGTGCTGCAGTTTTATATTTTCCATGCTCCTCTGATTAGTGGTTCCTGCCGAGGGGCATGGTTTCCCCATCCATTCCAGAAGAGGGCGCGGTGAACAGGCACGTACTGGATTTTGCACTCAGTCCAATGGGAGCTGGAGACAGCTCTGGTTTATTTGTTGGGAGAATTTTAATTAATCCCACCCATTCATAAGAAGGTGTAATCCCAATTCTGTGACGCTAAGAGCAGATGTAAAGCATCTAGCCTGTAACTTATATTAAATCTCCTGCCTTGAGACCTTAAGGAAAAACTTTCCAATTTGTTCTTGTCAAATAATGCCTCCTTGCTTTAGAAGTTCTGCCTCAGTCAGGCAGCCACTTTCCTTTCCACTGGGCTAAGAGAAGAGCAGGGTGGTGTTGATACTTCTAGGTTTCCACATCTCTAACCCTTGCCTGCAGTTCAGTTCTTTCTGGGTTTATGTTGTGTGCATATTATCGAGCTACTTGTGCAGAAGGCTTGCTATATGTATAACAAAGCTTGATTTTATCCATTGCTCCAGGGTAATATTTACAGCTGACTTGCTGAGTGTCCTTCCATATTGCCCCAGATCCTGGACATTAAAGATCAGCTTGTTTCAACTATCAGAAGTATATTCCTGCTGCTCTGTGTAAGAGCAGAACTGATTGATAGACACTAGCTAAGTGTTCCTATTTATTCATTGCTCTCTGAGTAAATCCATCCCATCTCTTCCCAAAATGATCTTTTAGAATGTCAGGACTACAACTCTATTTTTTAAAAGCATTCTGTTATACAATGACGATTTAAAAAGGCATTTCATCTGCGGAAGAGAAGAGTCATTCTAACAACCGCCTCTGCATTTCTTTTCTCTCGATTCTTAGTAATTCTTGCACCTTTCTCATTCCAACTCCATACAGATGTTCCATCTTCTACCACCCTAGTTGTTCTGAGACTCTACTGAGAGCATTTCATCCCTGTTCTCTCCACCTGGTCTCAGAGGCCTCAGAGTCTAGGCGATCATCCTGTGGTTACTGCTGGAGAAATGGGTGGAGGAACTTTGTGAAGGAAGGAGAATCTTCCTTCTCTTCTCAGAATGAATGAGCGTCCTGAATGGACTTCCTTGAAAGGCTTTAATTGTTTATTTCATCATAGTTTATGCTCCATTCTCTCTCTTTCCCTCTGCCTTTCGCCTGTAATTCTATATTCCCCAGTGACTGAGCAGCAACAGCCAGTCCCAAGAAACCACAGATGGCTCACTGGGTCTGAAGAGAGCCTTTGAATATTGCCCCTAACGTTCTTAACACACCCCTCCCCCAGCGCTACACACCTCCGTCTGCTTCTAAATTGCAAGCCACCCTCACCAGTGGCACCTTTCTTAGTCCAGGACTCACCCGTCACCTGAAAGAGGGGAAAGCAGAGAGGATGGGAGGAGCTGGGGGACTTGTAGTCCCGACTGCCTTCTCTAGGAGCCCTTGGTGACCGTGCGCCCCGGCCCCCTTGCAAGGCTGCCCCTCGCCTTTCTCGTTGCTCTCCTCTCTCACAGTAGCCAGTGATTTATTGTCTCCATTTAGCTCTTTTCATGCAGCACATAATAGAGGACCTGTCACTTGTGGGATATTGAGTGCTTTTCTGGGTTGATTTGCTATTCTCCACTTGCCAGGCCTGTGGGCCAAAGGGCCAAGTGAATACTCAATTTGATGAACATGGGTGATTTTAGACCCTTTTAACCTAGATAACATGAAGAGAGGTGCCACCTAGGGTTTGGAGCAGAATCATTGTAAGCAACCAGTTTCCCTTTCTCCACTTGTGAGCAAAGTGCTTTTGTGGGTGCATACCACCACACCGGCCACACCCAGAGCCTCCTACTGCATAGCTTGAAGAAGCCGCAGAGGCCAGGGGTGGATCTGTCTCTGAGTTTCAAGTGTTTGAAATGCCGTTCATACAGTCACTGTGACTGCAGTATAGAGGGAGCTCTGGTGTGACTAATTAATCAATGGACCAGGTTAGGTTTAGGTTTCGTTCCCTTCTGAGGAATGTGAGTACAAACCTGTTGCCGTCACCACGTTGGAAGTGTTTGTCAGACTTCTCCCTTGATGGGAGGGGCCACAGCCTCCTCTAGAACTGCCCCTGGGAGTGCAGCACCTCCTTCTGGATTTCCTGATCCTGTCACACTTGGCTTTAATCCCTTTGTCGGCTTCCAGGGAAGGACATGGCAGCTGTGCAGAGGACCCTCATGGCTCTAGGCAGCGTTGCAGTCACCAAGGATGATGGCTGCTACCGGGGAGAGCCGTCCTGGTTCCACAGGTAAGTCCTTCCCTGATCCTTGGTAGAGCAAGGGTGAGAGCTGGCTTCTTGGCAAAGCCAGAGGCTGTTTCTGTACAAAGTACATGGGAGCAAGCACGGCTGGCTTCACAGCTGAGTCCCACTAAGCAAGGAAAGACTGCTGCTATGCCTTTTGCTTCCGGCCAACATCGGACCAGGGCAGTAGCTGTTAGACTTTCCTACTACTGCCCTGCGTCCTCTCTCCCGTGCCCCCTCCCTTCTTTTCCTTTCATTTTTCATTTTTGCGCACACTGGAAGTTGATCATCTCCTATTTCAAGGCAACATCCCAGGTGATATCTATTGTCCCAGCATGTTGATTAATAGTTCCCTCTCCCACTCTCAGGGTGATAAATTATATGATTCTTTCAGTTTACTAAAAAGGCCTTTTAGCTCCTTTTCCTAAAGTGGTCATTTTGACACTGATAGAAGCCACAGAGTTCAACCTGAGTAGTTTAGTGGGAAGTTAAAGGATTATTTGTACCAGATACCTGCTAATTCATTTTCACCGATCTTTAATCCCCCCCCCTTCCTGGAGAATTATAAAAGGAACTGACTTGTGTCCTTTAAATGACCTTGACCTGAAAAGCTCTAAGATTGAAACCCTGGTTTTAGTCTCAGAATTATTAATGATCCACCATAGTGTAGATGGCTGAAAATCGGAATTTATTTACTATCTGGCTCTTTACCAAAATTTTGCAGCCCGTTGGTCAAGATACATAAATTTGCCCTTGCAGATTCCTATGTCTCTGGATTCCAAAATAGAAATTAATCCTTGGCCCTGAACAGGAAGGGTGAAGTGAGATAGGTGGCATGTTTTGTAAGAGGTATGGACTTTAGTTTTCACAAGGATCTAAGGTATTGACAGGGGAGAAGGTGCAGACCAAGGCGGCCCAACATGGAAGAGGAAAAAGGAAAAGAAGGGAGCTAGGAATGATTTCTCCACAAAGACAGCTGTGGATGCTCCTTCCTTTTGGGTGGATATTCTAAGAAACATCTGGATTTCTGAGGGATAGGGTACTTACATGGACTTGTTAGTCACAGCTCAGAAGAGGCCATAGTTCATGGTGGATCCCAACTCAAGGTGGGTCACAGCTCATGGTGAGCCATCACTCGTGGTTGGGTCATAAGCTCTTGCAGAACCTGCTGATGCTGTATTTTATGACCTGAGCAGGACCATGGGTTTATCTTGATATTTATTGTGAGAAAGGTTTGAAAGCTGTCACATTGCATAATTCCATCTCATTTTTTCCATCCAGGAAAGCCCAGCAGAACCGGAGAGGATTTTCAGAGGAGCAGCTTCGCCAGGGGCAGAACGTAATAGGCCTTCAGATGGGCAGCAACAAGGGTGCCTCCCAGGCGGGCATGACCGGGTATGGCATGCCCAGGCAGATCCTGTAAGATGCCATCTCGTGCTCCCTGGTAGAGAGGACAAATGTCCCACACTGCAGTCCACAGCAAAGAAATAGGTAGTCGCCTTCTCACCTTCTCCTCTCTCTCAAATACTTCTGTCCCCGGTTTTTGCAAGTGCTGCATTTCTGCTGAGAATCCACGTTGCCTACTGCTACCACCTTTGGTTCATTTAGAACTATGCAAAGACTCTGCTTCCTCTGCCTGACCTCCTGTGCCCTAAAGTCTCTATCTGTTTGATTATTTATTTATTTATTTGCCAAATAATTCTCTCCTCAACTTACAGAACATACCTAATAAACAAATTAGTCTTGTGTCTTAAAGTGTAAGTTCATTCTTTGTCAGGGACCTTGCAGATTGGAAGGGTTCTTTCCTCTTTCATTGAGAAGATCTACAGGAGCCGCACATAGTGGTGCAGGCCTTTAATCCCAGCACTTGGAAGGCAGAGGCAAGCGGATCTCTGTGAGTTCAAGGCCAGCCTGGTCTACATAGTGAGAACCTGTCTCAAAAAGAATGAAAAACAAAACAAAACAGAGGTCTACAGGATAAACTTTAGTGTCAACTATAGAAAGTGGGTTATCTATGAGGAGGCTTTTGCAAGGTTATTATGTTTCTCTTGGCAATTTCAGTAGAAAATTCAGAAATGGATTTTCCCATGAGAGAGCTTAAAGCTGTGAGTTCAAGAACAGTTTTGACCTACACATATTTAAGTACCTCCTTTGTGCTTATGATGTGAGACCTTGTGAGCAAGTCACAGTACCAGCTCTTCAGGAGTTCTTGTTCAGGTGCGTAGGAAACATCTGAAGGGTGGTTGGATGGACAGATGGATGGATGGATGGCAAATGGTGGACAGAAGAGTAGAAAAAAAGAGAAGATGGATGGATGGGTGGTGTTTTTAAATGATGATAGCTAGATAAACAAGCAGTTTTCACTTATTTGCATTAATTTTCTCCTACAGGCCAGACCTTAGATTGGATGCTGGCCTGTGCATGCATGCACACACACACACACACACACACACACACACACACACACATGCACACATGCACACACACATGCACACACATACACACATGTACACATGCACACGTGCACACACACACACATGCACACACACGCACACACATGCACATGCATACACACATCAACCAGGAATGATACAATATGTAGCAGCTCTATAAACTTCAGTTATAGGGCCCAAACCCCTAAAACTCTTGAATATTGCCAAAGATTGAGATCTGCCAAAGATGGGTGGCTTTACAAGATTATTTATTTCATGGAATGAAAAATTAAGAGAGCAAATAAGTTTGGGGACTCTCAGTTCATCGTATCCTAAAAACAAAAGTTGAAAAAGTGATGTATTTAGGGAAAAAAAAATAGAGAGAGAGAGAGACCTGTAATGAATCATCAATTAACAAGAAACGAAGGTTAAAAAAATATTACCATGCTGTAAATATTTGGGTGATAGTTTTCGGACTATGCTTTCTCAAGACCTCTCTTAACTACACTCTGGAAGCCCTTGTGTTCTTTTCATAGTTACTGGTGAATGTCAATGACCTTACTCAGACATGGCAGTTAATTCTGTTCTCGCACCTTACATTAGAGCTGCCACAAAAGTAAAGAAGGAAGCTGATGGGTCTTCCAGGGCGGAATCAACCTCAGAGGATATTCCTAGAGAGACAATGGTTAGGTCCCAGTTGGATGCAGGATGTCTAGGGAATAGCCCTACCATCCACAGGGACAGTTGGAAGAAAGTCTATGATCTATAGCGGGGACATTTTCCTCTTTCCCTAATTTGCACTGACTGTTAAGGTAATATATAACTTCACCAAATGAGCTCATGGATGCACCTAGAGAACCCTGGAGAGCATGAAGCCTGCTCTAGTCAGCAGAGAAGAATTATTTAGAATAAGCCCAGTAAATATACTAAAACTGACAAGGGAAAACATTGGAGAAAGTATAAAATAACAATCCATTAGGAAGAAAAATAACATTATAGAACATTAACAAAAATAAAATGATAAATAAGTATTTAAAGAATGGGAGGCAGGGGTATAGTATAGCATGGGTCTTAGCCAGTTAAAGAGCACTGGTTGTGCTTGCAGCAGGACACAGGGTTTGATTCCCAGCACCACATGGTAGCTAACCCACTGTCCATAACTCCAGTTTCAAGGAATTTGACCACCCTGTTCTGACCTCCACAGGTGTTGGATGACATGGTCCCTTAAATAAATGCCAGGCAATACACTCATACAGCACAAATATAAATAAAAAAATAAGTCAGCATGTGGAGCACTCCTTTATCATCCCAGCACTTGGCAGGTAGAGGCAGGGGATTTCTGTGAGTTCAAGGCCAGCCTGGTCTACATGTTTGAGTTCCAAGAACAGCTGAGGTCTATAGGGGGACCCCGTCTCAAAAAGAAAAAAGAAAGAAGACAAAGAGAAGAAGAAAGACATTTAAAAAGAAAAGAGAAGAAAAATATTTCTTTTTTAAATAAAAGATTCAAAAAAAAGAATGAAGGCAAAAGAAAATTAGGAATAACTGAATATAAACCTAAAATACCGCAGGAAGGCACTTTGTATAAAGTAATATTTACAAACAGATTGGTCATACAAAGGAAAATTTTTTTTAATTAAAGCAGTTCCAAAATACTCATGCTGGATTGTGGATGGGAGGCCCCAGAGCAGCCAGAATAAATCTGTGAGGTTCCCCAGGCCCAGCTTGGTGTTACGAGGCCAAGCTCCCAGAGCCCTTGAAATAAAGATGAGACCCCCTGTGGGTCTCCCTCCCCTACTAAAGTTTAAAAAGTGTACTCAATATATAAATAATAATATATAAAATTATTCAATAAGAAATAAGAGCAACATATTCGAACTTTTTTTTTAATCTTAATTTTACTTTCACCACCATATAATTTATTTTATTTTTCTCTATAATTTTTATTTATTTAAAAAAATTTATTTTCTTTATCCTTTTTTTCCATTTTAAGCTTGTAATACATATGTAAACTTTTTTTTATCTAATTCGTTGAAACCATGATTCCTGGGAATGTGTGCGTCGCCTATAGCTGTACTCATTGCCTGTTTTTAACCTGGGACAGCGTAACAGCCTCTATGTAGACCAGGCTCTGGGACTGTCCTTGTGAACTCACAGAACATCCTCCTGCATCTTACTGCCAACGTTGCTGCCTCTTGGAACCGATTGCATTCACATAGAGGTGAATTCCTCACCTCAGAGATAAAGCGGACTGAACTTAAATTCCTTTAGTGTTCAAGAATCTACCTTTTTTATGAAGTCGAATAAGCGTAAGAGATTAACCCTTGTTTAGAGCTACGGTGTGCCTCACTTTATTTAAGGGCGGCCCATGTCATCCAAACACCTGTGGAGGTCAGAAATTGATANTAAACATATTCCCTCATTTGCCAAATTTTTTTTTGTCTTTTTTTTGAGACAGGGTCTCCCTGTAGCCCCAGCTGTCCTGGAACTCACTCTGTAGACCAGGCTGGCCTTGAACTCACAAAAATCCGCCTGCCTCTGCCTCCCAAGTGCTAGGATTAAAGGCGTGCGCCACCACGCCCGGCATTTGCCAAATATTTTTACATGCCTGCAGTGTACTGGGCATCTGGCAGTAAAGAAAATAGTAGTTCCTCTGTGTGCAGCATTTATTTTGATGAGAACAAGCAACAAACACGTAATTAAACAAACAAGATCCTTTTAGATAGTAACAAGTGCTATGAGCCAGGTTTAGTGGTGCACTCCTGTAATCCCAATACTAAGGATAGTGAATCAAGGGTTTGCCTTTGGGTTTGAGACCAGCTTGGGTTATACAGTGAGTTCAAGGCCAGCCTGGTCTACATAGTGAGTTCCAAGCCAGTGGGGGCAATAAGGAAACCTTTTCTCAAAAAGACAAAAAAGAGGCTATTTGCTTTTTAAGTATTTATTGTTGGATTTTTGAGACAGGGTCTTATATAGCCCAGCCTGGCCTTGAACTCACTATGTAGCTGAGGACAACTTTGAACGACAGGTTTCCTTCCTCCTGCTTCTACCTCCATAATTGTGGGATTACAGCTATATGCCACCTCACCTGAGGTGGTGTATTGAGCACCTGATGCAAGGCTTCAGATATTCCAGGCAATCAGTCTACCAAACAAACTATATCCTCAGCCCAAGTTAATGTTTTTCCCTAAAGTCCCTAAAGTTCAGCCTGATGTGGAGTATGCAAAATTTTTCATTGTGATGCTTTTGTAGGTCAACCTCAGATCATGTCATGACTCTCAGCTTCTTAAGTTAACTCCTCAGCCCAAGGGCCACCATCAAAACTCTTCTAAGATCATAGAAACAGAAGTGTTTGCTTCGGGCAATTGACATCTCTAGAGGCTGCATCAGATTGCAGCGGGGGGGTGGAGGGAGGGAATGCATGGCCCATTTCTGGTTGTCTGGTAAGTCAGGCAGAAATGATGAATGAAGAAAATAGTCAATGCCAGGCCGACAAACGGGGCTAGAGTTCTCTACTTTCAAGTCATTCCTCCTACCAACAGCTGGCACTGAAGCTGCCGTGCCAATGTGAATACAAAACTCAGTTTCACAAGGTTTCCCCTTCTTTCTGCAGACATTCCATCAGTAGAGTTACCATTTACAGAAAGCTTTAATGGCATAAAAGGTCTCAGTGCTATTGCTAATAAATCTAATTGCCATGCCCTCAAATTGGCAAACCTCTTGATTCAGTCATTGAAATTGAAATGGTTCTGCTGACTTTAGGTTTTTCACTGTTATGGTAACAGTAAAGCATGAAGAGTAAGGTTTAAATCAGTTGTATTTTTGCCAGAAATGACCACATTTTTGGTGTGTTTGTATGTCTATTTCCTTTGGGCTAATTTTCCATATTTAAACAGGCCAAGGTCAACTTCTAAAATGATGTAAATTTTGGCTTCTCTGTCACATAGGCCTTGCCTTGTGCATTTGAAGAGTAAGTTCAAGACTACTACCACCTCTCAAGTAAGATTCTGTCTGCTCCCCAACATTAGGAGCCACTTGCAATGATAGACACCAATCTTTGATAAATAATTTATTCATTTCTGTTCCAAAAAAGAAGAGTTTGATTGGATTTTAAAGTCTACTTGAACCCTTTTTTGTTTGCTTTGTTTTTGATTTTGATTTTTTGAGGCAAGTTCTCAAGTACCCCAGGCTGAACTTGAACTCACAGTCTTCCTGGCTCTGCCTCTCAAGTGCTGAGATTACAGGACTTTGACACTAGGCTTGTAATACTTCATTTTTGAAGTGCTGGACATTTCCAAAAACATGCTAGGCAAGTACTCTACTGGCAACTACAGCCCCAGCTCTTTCTACTTTTTATTCTAAGACAGGGTCTTAGTCGCCTAAAATAAACCTGAAGTAACCTCCCACCACACACATGCCTCTCTGATAGGCAGGCCTTGAACTTGTAATTCTCTTGAATCAGACTGAGTACATGAATACCACCAGAAGTTTCAAGTCAGTGTTTTAAAAGAGCAACCTTTCAGCTGGGCGTGGTGGCGCACGCCTTTAATCCTAGCACTTGGGAGGCAGAGGCAGGCGGATCTTTGTGAGTTCAAGGCCAGCCTGGTCTACAGAGTGAGTTCTAGGACAGCTGGGGCTACAGGGAGACCCTGTCTCAAAAAGACAAAAAGAAAAAAAAAAAGAGCAACCTTTCTCTTACCTTTTAAAAATTGTATTTATTATTTTTATTTTATGTGTATGAATGTATTGCCTGCATGTGTGTAAGTACACCTGTGTCATGCAATGTCTGTGGAATCTTTAGAAGGGATCTGGTTTCCCCTGGAACTGGAGTTATGGACAGTTGTTAGTCGCCGTGTGGGTGCTGGGAGTTGAACCTGGGTCCCCTGTAAGAGCAGTTGGTGCTCTTAACCACTGAGCCATCTCTCCAGCTCCCTTTCTCCTATCTTAAATGGTAGATTTATTTAGCACAATATGCATTCTCTCTAATTGTAAATGATTGTGATTATAGGAGAGTAAACTCTGAAGAGTCATTATGCAAACCCCAAGTGTCCTCTGTAATCCTCATGCGGGCCCCTAAAACCACAAGCTGAAAGAAAATTGAGTAGGATTCTTTCAAGTATCTGGTGTTCAGCTTTTCTCTGTATGATATTATCAAGTTGTTAATTGTAGAAATGGTTATTTTCCTGTCAAAACAGGTCTGTGCTAACATAAGAACCCAACAAACAAAAGAAATAAATCCGTCCTTTGATATATGATCAACTCAAAATTGCCTTGCATTGCACGCAGTAAGTGGTTGTTACGTAGTTTGTAACAGAAGGGTCTCTGAATTCATTCTTCCTGGAAAGTACACAGTGATTCTAGATGTTGGTTTGTACTCATTACCTTATTGCCACTTAATTGACACATACCTTACTGTTTAGCAATATATACCTTAATGTTTAGGATGCTTAGTTAATGGACTATAACTGTAACTTCAAGGCATTTGTGCAAAGGGCCAACATAATAATTTTCTCTTTTAAAACATTTTCAACTTGAAGGTTTTTGTTGCCTTTTTTTGTTTTTTGTTTTGTTTTGTTTGTTTATTTGTTTGTTCATTTGTTTGTTTGTTTGAGACAAGGTCTCACTATGGCCCCAGCTGGCCTGGAACTCATTATGTACACCAGGCTGGCTTCCATCTTACAGGGATCCACCTGCCTCTGTCTCTTTAGTGTTGGATCAAAGACAAGCACCACTACACCAGGCTTAAATTGAGGATCTTTTTCTTTTTTAATTTTTTTAATTTTTTATTTATTTATTTATGTGTATGAATGTACTGTCTGCATGTAGGTCTGTGCACCCATGTCGTGCAATGCCGCAGAGGTCAGAAGAGGGCGTCAGATTTCCCTGGAATTGGAGTTCTCCTGGAATTGGAGTTACAGATGGTTCTCAGCTGCCATGTGAGTGCTGGGGATCGAACCTGGGTCCTCTGTAAGAGCAGTCGGTGCTCTTAACCGCTAGGTCATCTCTCCAGCCCCAATTGAGGATCTTTTATTCATAGCCTTGTCTGGCCTAGAATTCATGTAGATCAGGCTGCCCTCAAACTCACAGAGATCCACCTGCCTCTGCCTCTTCAGTGCCAGGATTAAAGGCATGTAACACCCAGTGGGACCCTCCCCTCTTAGAATTCTTCATGAGAAAGTGAGGTGATATAAAAGTAGAAATGGAATCTGACCTTCCACAGATGCAGATAGCTTTATTAACTATAAGCATGATGCAACCTTTCCTGGGGAATGGAAGTTTGGGCATTAGGGTCGGAGAAGGTCTAGAATTAATAGGTGTACCCAGAAAGTCCCAGAAAGGGGGTCATGCCTTCCTGGGTGTTCAGTCCTGCTGCTTTATGGGATCTGGGAAGGAGAGATGGGGAGTTTGGATAGGGAGTTTGGTGAAGAACCAGATTTAAAGGAAGATTGATAAGGAGCCAGATATCTTTTGTTAGGGGCCATGTGTTCAGGGATAGATGTATCTCCTCCTGGAGTGGGGAGACGGCACAGGGCGGGGTGGGGGAGGATGGTCAGTTCCTTCAGTCACTTGTCAGGCTGATTTTCCTTCAGCTTCTTTTTCAAGACAGGATTTTAACATTTATTATTTTAATTGTGTGTGTGTGTGTGTGTGTGTGTGTGTGTGTGTGTCTGTGTGTGTCTATGCGTCTGTGTGTCTGTGTGTCTGTGTGGGGTTATGTGCATGTGAATGCAGGTGTCTGCAGGGGTCAGAAAAGGAAATCAGATTCTCTCGAGCTGGAGTTACCAGCAGTTGTGAGCCATTTGATCTGGGTGCTAAGAAACAAACTTTGGGTGCTCCTAACTGCTGAGCCATCTCTCCAGTCCCCCTGACCAAACAGTTTTTTGACTCTAGATAAATTTTATAAAACATTCTAGTAATTCAGAGAAGGTGGAAGGTCTTGAGTTTGAAGCCAGCCTAAGCTACTAGTGAGATTTTTGCCTCAAAAAATAAATTTAAGGGGTTGGAGAGTTGGCTCAGTAGTTACTGATTACTCTTGGAGAGGACCTGGGTTTGATTCTCAGCACCAATATGGCAGCTAAAGAACATCTATAACTCCATTTCCAAGGGGATCTGATGCCCTCTTCTGACCTCTATGAGCATTGCACAACATGGATGCACTTACATTCATACATGACATTCATACATTACATTCATATATTACATTCATATATTACATTCATACACATAAAATAAAAAAATAAAAAAATGTTAATAAATAAATACATTTAAATACAATAAAATGCCAAAAAGAAGATAAAAAGAAAATCCATTGAATGGACACATCATTTCTTACTTAATCCTTTAATTGTTAGATTTTAGAATGTTTTCAAGTTTCATCATTAAGATCAATACCATAAGAAATATCCTTATTGATACATATTTATAATAATTATCTTAGGATAATTTTCTGGGTGTTAAATACCCATTTTAGATTAATACTATGAAGTTACCATTCATACTAGCAGTTTACAGTATCTCCCACAAAGTATAATTGTACCTATTTCTCTAATTCTCATCAGAATTATCACTTTATAAAATGTCAGGATGTTAGTAGAATCTGATGATCCTGGACAGCCACAAAGGAACATCATGACAGCTGAGCATCCGGCCACAGAACCACCACTTTAACGTGGTACCTTAGAGCATGTTAGATCCACACCCAGAAATTCATGCTAAGGACTCCACAAAACAGTCAGAGTTGGAAGACACAAAAGAGTGGACCTGTGAAAATGATCACAAAACATAGTACCAGAAGCCTGTTTCCAGAACTCCACTTGAATGTGTTAGATAAGAGATCATAAATGAAATGTGGTTAATTGATTTATCATTCAGCAAATTCTAAAGCTCTGATGTGGCTCTGAGCCTATAATACATTCTCAGAATAAATATGACATCTTTTATAGACTTGAGCTAAGAAGGTAAAGCTATGTTGAAGGGCAAAGATAAATCTCACTATGGTTCAAATGGGCTTATAGCAAATATTGTCCTCCTGACCTTTATTTTAATGAGTAAGATATTGAAAGGCTTCTGTAGGGTAAAGTTAAAGATCCATTCTGCTCCATATTCTTGGATCGATACTTCTTTGAGAGAACATTACGTCAGTCTTATAATGGGAGATCTTAGTTAACATAAAATGAAAAATGATCAAAGGTCTATGAAGAAATAATTTCTCAGAACAAACTGAAGGGAAATTAACCTGTATGACTTTCACTTAAGAGATAGGTCAGATCTGTTTGCTCTAATGAAATACGTTAGCCTGGGAAATTTGTAAACAACAGAAATTTATTCCTTACACAGTCATGCCTCATAACTAGACTCCTGTGGAAAGCAATGCTCACAGTCTGACACGTCTTGTGGACAGATTTCCTCCTCCTCTGGTTTGCTTAAAAACAAAATCATCTTATCAGTGAGTTTTCAGAGCCTTTAGCTCAGAGTAAAGGGATCCGGCAGCTGTGGCTGACAGTGGGTGGATACCATCCAAGGTTTTTGGTGAAATTCAACTTATGAAAGTGCAAAACTGATTGAAGACAGATTTCTCTCTGGTCTGTTGCAGCAAATTGATGCACTGACTGATCAGTAGCAGAGATAGCTATCCATACGCACTTCTGAAGGGAAATTGAAAGGATATCAGAAAACACCTCAAAACGTCAGAGGCCTGTTGTGTCATAGAAGTTGTGAAATTCCACTGGAGTCCTCCTCCTCCTCCTTGTTCTTCTTCTTCTCCTTCTTCTTCTGTCTTTTTTTGAGACAGGGTCTCCCTATAGCTCCAGCTTTCCTGGAACTCACTATGTAGACAGACCAGGCTGGCCTTAAACTCACACAGATCCACCTGCCTTTGCCTCCCAAGTGCTGGGATTAAAGGTGTGCACCACCATGCTTGGCTGGAGTCTTCTTTTGATTCATATTGCCATGCACTCCAGGCCAGTGTAGACCACAGAACAAACATCTATAATGATTCGCATCCTGTAGGAGGATCATTTGTTTTCGTTTTGAACATTTCTGTGTCCAGCATATTTACATTCGTGTTTCATTTTATCCTTTATGCCCCAATGATTCTCATTTCCCATCAATCTTGCATTTTCCCAGTTCTGTCTGTTTTTTTTAAATCTTGTGACCTTTGCATGATTTCTAAGGTCAGTACTTTTTAGTGAAGCGGATCCATTCCTTCCTCAAATATTAAGACACCTTGGCTCCTCCTGTGAGCCAGATGCTGTGTAGCTCCTGATGGTGTCATCTTTCGGCAAGACTGCTGTTTACTGTGGACCAATCTGGGCCTCCAAGGGTTTGTCTGGCTAGGTCTGTGAGGCAGAATGGCTTTGGAACTGTGTACCCTGATGCCTTATCACTTATCTCTAGCCAAAAGGTCAATAAGAGAAACCCCAGTGCTTCTTAGCCCAACCACTTGTATAGATGGAATCTAGAAATTCTCATACAAAACAAATTAAAAAGAAAATAAGAGCGCCGGGTGTGGTGGCGCAGGCCTTTAATCCTAGCACTTGAGAGGCAGAGGCAGGCGGATCTTTGTGAGTTCAAGGCCAGCCTGGTCTACAGAGTGAGTTCCAGGACAGCTGGCGCTACAGGGAGACGCTGTCTCGAAAAGCCAAAAAAAAAAAAGAAAATAAGAAAATAAGAGCTTTTTAGTAGTACAACTAATCCAGAAAAACAATGACCTGTCTGCTCTCCCTCCCTTTATTTTGTCCTTTTTGATTTAATAGGACAGTGTTGGCTGAACTTTGTCCCCGGGGATTAATATGACTGATCACAGATGACTCTTCCTGGACCATCCTCTCTCTTCACCCTCGTCATCAGAATAAAAGATAGGGTGGCATTTCTGGATAAAATTTGGATAAAATGGTGACAATACCTGTCGCCATTCCAGACAACAGCCAAGCTTTAGAACTTTTCTGTGTAGTCCCTTGGAGACAAAAGTAGTGTTGAGACTCTTTCAAGACTCTCATCTCAGAGGGCTTGCTGGTGTTATGTGTTCAATTATGTTTTCCTAAAAGATACAGATGTCTAGGGAGCTAGAGAGATAGCTCTGTGGTTAAGAGTACTAGCTGCTCCTGTAGAGGACCTGGGTTCAGGTCCCAGAAAAAGTATGGCAGCTAATAATTGTCTGTAACTCTAGTTCCAGGGGATCTGACACCCTCTTCCAACCTCAGTGAACATTGGATGCCATGGGTACACTGACACACATGCAGGCAATATAATCATACATGTAAAAAATAAAATATTTTTAAAAAGATATAGATGTGAGATGTGTGAACTCTCACGACCTAAAAATGTGATGATCTGATTTGAAAATAAGGTCATTGCAGATGTCATTGATTAAGACAGAGTCATACAGGGCTGGAGAGATTGCTTAGTGGTTAAGAGCACTGGCTACTCCTGCAGAGGACCCAGGTTTGGTTCCCAGCACCCACATGATGGCAAACAATGGATAATAAATCCAGTTCTAGGGGGTCCAACACCCTCTTCTGGCCTCCACGGGCATTACACACATGGGTGCACTTACATATATGCAGGTAAAACACTCATATATGTAATAAATACATGAATAAACATGGAATTCTGAAGCTCTTGAAGTGACATTGGTCAAAAGATGTCTCAGAATCCCATATACCATGATTACTAAGACACACCCATGTCTCCAGTGTGAAGTGTCCTTTACCTAGGTATTTCCCTCTCTGTCTAACCCCTCTAACTTGAATTTGAAGTCTGTGCTCTCCTTTATCTCTGGTTAATAAACTGGCAAACTGCTCCCTCCAAAATAAATGAATGAATAAATTAATTAATACAAAAATAAATAATTCAAAGGGATGAAGGTCTATGAGAGTAGAGAGGGCACTTAATTCAATATGGCTGATTTTCTTACGGGAAAAGAGAGGGTTGGTGAGATGGCTCAGCAGACAAAAGTGCTTGGCACCAGGCCTGACAACTTGAGTTCAGTGCCCAGAAAGAGCATGGTGGAAGGTGAGCGATGACTCCCACAAGTTGTCTACTTACCTCTTGGTGCATGCTCATGGGACTCATGTGCACACACACACACACACACACACACACAATCATCTATTAATCTATTACTTCTATCTCTGTCCTTCAGTTTACATATTTACATAGATAGACAGAGATAGAGATATTGAATAAATGTAAAAATTATTTCTTTTGGTCTTTTTGAGACAGGGTCTCCCTTTAGTCCCAGCTGGCCTGGAGCTCACTATGTAGAGCAGGCTGGCCTTAAACTCACAGAGCTCCACCTGCCTCTGCCTCCCAAGTGCTGGGATTAAAGGCGTGTGCCACCATGCCCAGCATAAAAATTATTTTTTATAAATAGTAGAGAGAGACAGAATGTTGAGGAGTGATAACATGTGAGTGCAGAGCCAAGGATTGAAGTGTTACTGTGGTACTCCATGGACCACCGATGACTGTTGACAAACCACCAGAAATAAGGAGAAGGAATTCAGAGGTCTCAGAGGAAGCCTGGCCCTGCTAACACTTGACGTTAGACTTCTGGCCTCTGAGAACAGAGGGCTATAAGATTCTGTATTGAGCACACAGATCAGAGAGGGTTGGGCCCAAAAGAGGGAATTCTGTTAAGGAAATATAGTTGTCCAGATTAAATGTTTTGTTATAATTACTTTTCAAAATGAGCCATGAGATACAACATAAACCATGAAGATCATGGTCCTTCCTGTGAGTCAGCAGGGAAACAGAAGCCAGTAATTTATTATGGAATACTAAGGATGACCCTGGCAACCTTGAAATTCCCAACCAGTCCAGAGGGCGCAGCAGTGAGGGATGATCAGATGCCAGCTCTCTGTGCCGGCCTTTATCATAGCAGGGAGAAGTGGAGCCCGCACGGCCAAAATGCACTTCTCAGCTGCCGACAAGCTGGCACCTCCTGCCAGCTTGGGCAAAGATGGAAGTGTCATCCCTGCCGTGAGGCACTTTCTATGCCAGGGGCTCCTGGATCCTTGTTCCTGTTGAAGGCATGACTGAGAACTACCACCGCTGTGTCTTCAAGATGCAGGACATGGAGACACATGAGGTGTTCTCACACCTAGATTAAGAATGTCTTTTCCATGGATCCTGCTGAACCCAGTGGAAAATTATTTCTCCTTTGATCCTAGTCACTGCATGGCTGGTCAGTTGACAAGGACCTGTGTGCTTCTCTCAGCACACGGCTTCTCTCCCGAGAAAGACTGGAACTCTCTCTACAGTCTTTTATTTGACTCCCAGAGATGATTATTGCCCACAATAGTTAGAAAGAAAAATTTCAGAATTGCTATTGAAAGAATTTAATAGCATCGATGCATCTATCCATACCTAGAGTCTACTCTTAACATGTAGTTGCAGTTGCTTTCTTACATATCTGTTTACTTAGACTGAAATATTTTTAATAAATCGTTTCTAATAGATAGAGGAATTTATCTTGGTTTAAAAAATCTAACACAGGAAAATGGAATGATTTATGTGTAGGAAAAACAGAAACACTATTATTCAACTTTGTATAATTATGTTAGTAAAAAATAAATGTAAGTGTGGGGCTTGAGAGATGGCTCAGTGGTTTAAAGCACCACTGCTCTTTGCAGAAGACCCCCGGGTGTTCAATTAACCCAAGCACCCACTATGGTGGCCTAACAGACATCCACTAGCTCCAGTTCAGGGGAATCCAACACTGTTCTATTTCGTCTTCTTTTGATTCTGCGTGGCCATTTTTGCACATAGATGCAAAGCTAAAACTGAGACTCGATACACAGAAATAAAAACAATAATAAAATATTAAAAAAATTAAAATAGCAAATAAATATGCTCACAAAATAATTACAACAAAAGCGTTTATACCTGTGCAAAGTTTATGGCTCTGTATAACTAAACGCTACGACGAACTTCGTGAAATAATCCAAAAATTAACTACACTGAATGAGTCACATGGATGGTCACAAATGGTGCACAAATAAAATAAAAGATGTGTCTCTGTCTTTCCAGTCTGTGCTATTGTGACTGCACTGAACCTTCTGTTTAAGTTGAGGAGTTGAAATAGAGGAACCATTTAGCCACCCAAGTCGGGCCCGCGAGTGGATTAGGAAACATATAATTCATGATTTGCTGGTGTGGTGGAGGTAACCTGCGGCGTGCTTTTAAAATCTTTAGTACTAACTCCAGAGGCTTGTAGGACTACTTCAAGAAAGGAATAAAAAGTGGGCGCGGAAGCCGGAGGGAGGCAAGGGTAGCCTTCGAAGAAGGAAGATGAGAAAGGTGAGAAAAGGAGGAAAGGAATAAGGAACAAAGGAAGGAAAGCTCAGGAAGACAGGAAGGAAGGAGGGCATGGAGGAAAGGGACCAGAAAATAAAACTGCTCTTAAAATGATCAACATGTCTTAGACTTCTTGTTTAAGGCCAGTTATACAATTGGCCATTTTCCAAATGAACTTCTACATGATACTCATAATTTATTAAAACACAAATATTGGTGTGTTCACCTCTGATATCATCATGAATATGAAATTAAATGGAAAAAC
>VZQC01010664.1:0-40637 GCA_009823505.1 Rhizomys pruinosus | reverse complement strand
ATATATATATATATATATATGCACATTATATATTTACTTTTCACTTTTTAAGGATATATATATATATATATATATATATATATTTGCATTGAGGGTCTGGTAAGAAAATTTTGCCTTATGGCTGGACTCCAAGAGCCCTCATTGGCCCTAGAGTTTTATACAGGAACTTTTGCTGAGGGTGAAAAGCTGAGCGCTAGGTCCCTTTAACTACACAATGTTGCAATGAGGCAGCTTCAGTTTCTGAACTGGACCCGGTGGAGGTAAGCTGACTCCGCTCTGCTGAAAGCTCGCTGAACATGATGACCATCTCTCAATTCTTCTCAAGCAGGCATGTAGGGAAGTGGGTGAAACTGGCCTGCAGACTCTCCTGGATGGCCACGTACACAACACACGGAAATGGACAAGGAAAACAGTGATGTTTCGCCCAAGCCGGCTGACTTGAAAGTAAGTGCTGCAAGGGAGGCCTTGGCCCTCACCCAGTTACCACATGTTGTTTACCTTGTTAGTGCAATGAGTCCACACGACTGTAAAAATAACAAGGACAAAATCAATACTAATTTTACGGTATTTAATGGATTTTATAAATGTGAGTCTGTTTTAAAGGACTTGACAACTGAAAATTTAGTACTTCTAAAACTTAAGGGAAATTGTACTGATCTCTCCATAAATTCCACTTTAAAATTTAAACAGCAGTGCTAACTGACACTGCCTATAATGTGTACTGGTACTTACAGATCTAGCCTGTGCCTGGCCAGTTCTACCTGTGCAGGCATTTCTGCATATTTCTCTTTTTCTTCTTTGGAAGTTACGCTTGCAAAGTAGCTGGGCTCATGGCTAAACCATCCTATAATAAACTGTTTTTCTCTGAACCTACCACCTCACTTCTTCAAGAAACCACATTAAATGAAGTGTAGTCCAGTTACATTTCATCAGGAGAGATACAAGCAGCATTTCATCCCAAGAGTTGACAAGGATGTGTGGCAGAAAGAATTGGGGTATAGTGAATACCACAAAGTGAATTTGGCGCTATACTAGCCCATTAATTGGCAGCATCAAAAACTGAAATACACAGTATTTTGAAGGGAAGAGTGAGGAAGAATGTGAGAGGATGAGAAAAAGTAACAGAACAAAAGAGAGATGACTTCTTCATTGTTGGTATTCTAGATTATTGCCTTTTAAAGGGATGTGTGGTTAAAAGTTATTTCGTCACTGGAGTTTAGTTACCTGACATTGTATAAATCTCTTTGTCTAAGAAGCTAAACTCTCACATGTATTATTAAAGAATTCACAGCATTGAATGACAGAAGGTGGAGGAGAAAATAAAAGAGGAGGGGAAACAGTTAAATAATGTATTTTTTCCTCCTTCAAGGAATACTAGGCACATAAAGCAGTAATTTTGCAAGCTAATGAGTCATCTCATTCTTTCCCTTGTTTTAAAATTATTCTGTTATTTACGATCGACAAACTGAGTCACCAATCAGTACAGTGGCTGTCAATGATAAAACAATCATGTTAGAGTACTGTGCTACAGTTCTGCACAAACCATCACATCCTCTTAGTTTTTTTTTTTTTTTCCTGCCCACTCAGTCAGGAAGCTGTAATGAGGAAATCAATATATTTCTGTTAGAAACGCACTTGCATTCTTATTTTCAAACCTGCCTCAGTACAGAAAAAAATTGACTGCAAAAGAAAAGCGGAATAATACAAACATTTAAAAGACATAAACATCTGGGCATGGTGGCACATGCAGGAAGTCTCCAAGTCCAGGAGACTTTGAGTTTAGGGGCAGCTTGAGCTGTTTAGTAGCAAGATCCTGTCTCATACAAGGAAACCTTCAAAATGATCCCATCTAAAATTAAAATGAACAAAAACCAAACATCCTAAGAAGATAAACAAAGAAAGCTGTGTCTGTCCAGGCATTTACATATACAGAATCCTTTCCTTCTCCCCTAACCTTCAGATCCCTCCGTCTACTGGGTGCTATAATATTAAGGCCTTTGCTCCACAGCAACCCCTCAACAGAGGTGGCACGCCAAGGTGATCTGGGAGGCAAGCTCTGTGGTTAATATAATGTCTGCGGTTGTACCCACTGAGCCCTTTAGCTAGCCCCTAATGTCTGGTTTTTCTGATCTTCATTTCGTAACTGGATGCAAATCCACTTACACAAACTATGTGTTAGGCTTTTTAACACTAAGATCTGCTGAGTGACTGGCCCCACTTGAGCTCGGGACTACTTCTAATAATACTTGTCTTTCTCTATCTTTTTTTTAAAAGATATCCAATATCTCCATCCAGGTGGTCAGTGTTCCAGCGAAGCTACCAGGGAGACGGCTACCTCGAAAACCCATTGGCAAAGCCCGGCCGTGCAAGCAGCTGGAGAGGAGAGCTCCATTTTGGAATGTCCAAAATAAAATCATTCTGTTCACGGTGTTTTTATTCATCTTGGCAGTCGTCGCCTGGACGCTCCTGTGGCTCTATATCAGTAAGTCACGTTACCTTGTGAGGCGAGCCGTGCGGGAGTCAGTGGGCCTATCCTGTCGCTTGGCATTTCTGATGGAATATTTTCTCTTTTCCAGGCATGCACCCTGTTTCCAAGTGTGGGCTTGCTACTTGAAGGAGAAAGCCACCAAACCTGTCTTTGCCATTTCTTCTTTACCACCATCACTTTCTTCCTGGGGGTGGGCAAGGGGAGGAGGGATAAAGGATGACGGAGGGTCTTGACTAGCTCAGAAATGCAGTGCATTTTCAGCTGTTTAAAAATGAATGGAATACTAAGCCGTTTTGTTCCCCATTCTGCCCACAGCCTGTTTCTAGGCAACCTTAAATTTCCTCTCTGAGCGGCCTTTTACACAAACATCTTTAACGTCTTTGTCTTCCCTGTTATGTTTTTGTCCACGGGATTGTTTTGTCAATCTGATTGATCCTTTGGATAAATGTGATAACTAAGAGCTTTACTATCTCATATTTACTAATTCATCTTAGTAATTATAGCATTTGTTGGCTTCTGATTGAATTCTCAACATATATATCAATATGCAAGGTCACGTTTATGTGGCTGGAACCCAGAACTTCGAGAGTGCCAGGCAAGCACTCTACCAACTGAGCTACTTTCCCAGCCAGGGTACAGGATACATTTAGTATCATGTAAAGGAATTACATACCTTTGGTTTCTGCCGTGGGCTTTCTGGCACTCTGGCAACTTTCTGAATGATAGATGGAAAAGGAATGTTTTTGCTTTTGTTGTTGTTGTTGTTGTTGTTCATGGAAAAAGAGTGTTTTTGTTGTTTTGCTGTTGTTGTTGTTGTTGTTGTTGTTGTTGTTTGTAACACAGACATTCTAAGAAGTTTTATTGTGTGCTGGTAAAATAGCTGGTACCCGAAAGCCCCTGGAAAGACAGGGGAACCGATCATGTCAGTGCTGGGTGGTTAACTTTTGGGAAGGGGAGAAAAGAGCTGGAGATTAAACTCGGTTATCAAAGATCAATAATCAAAGGATGTCTCAGGGGTTCAGAACACTGGCTGCTCTTGCAGAGGACTTGGGTTTGGTTCCCAGCACCCACACAGGGGTTAACAACCTTCTGTTACTCCAGTTCCAGGGAATCTGACACCCTCTTCTGACCTTGGCAGATATTGTACAACAGGGGTACACTTAACACACATGCAGGCAATACACTCATATACATAAAGCAAAAATAATAAATACAATCAAAATTATGTATTTCATTTATTTTATTTTATGTGTATGAGTGTATTGCCTGCATGTAAGTGCACCCATGTCATACAATGCCTGAATAAAGGTCAGAAGAGGTTGTTTATGTATTTCATTTATTTTATTTTATGTGTATGAGTGTATTGCCTGCATGTGTGTAAGTGTGTGCATGTCATACAATGCCTGAAAAAGGTCAGAAGAGGGTGTTGGGTTCCCCTGGACCTGGGGTAATGGTTGTTAGCTATCATGTGGGTGCTGGGATTTGAACTGGAGTCTTCTGCAGGAGCAACCAGTACTCTTAACTGCTGAGCCATTTTTCTAGCCCCTAAAATATATTTTTTAAAAGATCAATAATCCAGTCAATGAAGCCTATGTAAAAACCATAAAATCCCTAGAAAACAGGGTTCAGGGCACTTCTAAGTTGGTGAACTTGCTGGGAAATGCTCTGGCTCACTCTTCAGGGTTAGAAGCTGTGTGGCTCAGGTACTTTTGGACCTTACTCTTATGTAGTTGCTCATTAATAGTTCATTTGTAGTCTTTATTATATCTTTTATAATAACTCAGGAATAATGGGTAAATAATAACAAGATCTGTGAACCATTATAGCAAACTATCACGCCTGAAGGGGTTGTTGGAAGCCCTGATTTGTAAAGGCAGCATGAACTGTTTGGTATGAACCACTCGTGATTGGCATCTGAGATAGGAGCATTATTATGGGATTGAATCAGTAATCTGTGTAGTTAGTGTCAGTTACATTGAATCATTGCATACCCAGGTGCCATTTATAGAGACTTGGTGAGCTGGATGGTGTGGGAGCAAACTGCCCAGGTTTGGTGTCGGAAGTACAGCCAGTAGAGAAACAGATTGCTACATGTACTATTGAGGATATCCAAATGTGATTGGAAGGCAACATTTACAGGCAAAGAATTCTTGAATGTTCTCTTGAACAGTTTAGGTCATGTACAGAAACTGTTAAACTGATTCTCAATCATTTATTTGCCATAAAATAAATCCTCAGACAATCTTCAAAAAGCTTACAGATACATTCTTCTACTTTTAAAAAGCCAGGAATACTGGAGAAAGAATATGGGTTAAAATTTTTTCCTTAAGTATTGTTTTATAATTATAGGAGGGGTTTCTATGTAGCTAGAGATGGAGCTAAGAGAAGGTCTTCTGAACTGCCTGAAAGTTTACTAGATACATGTGGGAGCTCCAGTGGAAGCTGACCCCTGCCCTAGGCATACCACTGACTCATAAGCCAGGTAACATTTCTGTGCCCAGGGAGCTTGTAGATTTGCAGGGGGAGCTCAAGTCAATGGGCAGTTAAGACACACACACACACACACACACACACACACACACATACACTCCAATGCAGGTGTTTTCATTTCCCTGGAGTTATTAAAGCACAGAAGTAGCTGTTTGTATGAAAACGAAAGAAGGCCATTTCACTGAGACAGTAGTTAACAAAGGAAAACTGACTTGAATAAGTAAGAATTGTTCATAGAAAACAGGTTAATTTTAACACATACAGTTCATCAAAGAGGGGGCAGGTGATAGGAAGTAGTTAATCAGGGAGATCAGGCAGGGTCTTCTGTATTGATTGGGCTGGGCTAAAGCACTAAGTAAATGTAACTGGGTTCAAGGCTAAATTGATCATCCTTGCATTTCTACTGTCCTGCCCCTTGAGTACACACTGATCTGAGCAGGATATGTGAGCTCATTAACCAAAATCTAAGAAAAGTCTGAGTCTTTCTAGAAAAAAGGAACTAAAAGTCATTTTGTTTTAAGAGGGAGATCTAGCAAGGCGTGATAAGGCAAGGTGATCTGCTAAGCTTGGTAACCCATCATGCTTTTAAAGACCAAAAACCAAAAGACCAGAAAGTGACCCCAGGTCAGGAGTCTTGGCCTCCAGCCCATTCCCTGCGCTCCCCTCCGCCCCACAGCATCAAAGTAACCCTGAGAAGGCCCTCCCAGAGACCCTTCTATCACTCATGTAGACGCCATCTTCTAATTCAGCATCCGTTATTAAGCTTGGCCCTGGGATAGGCCATGTACTAGCAGGTGACAGTCTCTTTCTCTCTCCCTCTATGCCTCCCTCGCCAAATTTATTGAGCCCCCAAAGTAAGCTAGGAACTTACTAGGAAGTGGGCTTGAGGAAGAATGGTGTTATTATGTATTCTCTCAGAGAGCTCCCAAAGGGCTGAAAGGGCAATGGGCACAGGGAAGGACATTGCAAGGGTCATGGGAAAGACAGCACTTGGGAGACCGAGACAGGAGGATCCTGAGATCAAGGATAGTCCGGGCTTTAGCAAAAGACTTAAGGAGCAAGAGTATAGAGTACATTTGCCTACCATGTGCAAGACCTTGAGTTCGATTACTAGCATTGCAGTAAATGAGTACATGAATAAATATTTTAAACATCCATGTTCTAAAGAAGAGAGACTTTGGGAATGAAGTGGAAAGGGGCTGCAGCTCGGTGGTAAAGTGTGTGCTTAGTTAGCGTGTACGAAGCACTAAGTTCAGTCCTCAGAATGGGGCTAGGGGAAGAATAGGGAGAGAGGACAGCCTCCAATTCCCCCAGCAACTCTCTCTTTCTTGGGGACCTTGAGCAGGTGCAGATACTACAGCCTTGTCTTTGCCTCTCTGTCGGCAGAGTTCTGGCCAGTGTACAGTCCCACATTTGTCAGGGCAGACTTGATGCTTAGCTGAAGGCCACACCTAGAAGGATGACTAATGCTTTGGACAGAGAGGAAGGCTGGCCCTGTACCCGAATATTAGGTACTCAAAGCTCCAGAGACTCCAGGAACTTCTAGTGGCTTAAATCTCACAGGCACGAAATCCATGAAAATTGTGTGTGTTCTTTTTTACCCTTTAGAGACCCCAGAATAAACTTCAATAAATGTAGCATTTGTCTTTAAAGCTTGCTTTTAAATGTTTACCAGTAGCAGATAGGAAGAATGGAGACTTCCAAGAGCTACTGTGATTTTCTGTGGAGGGAAGAGATATGGCTTAGTTTATTAAGAGTATCATAGGCTGTGATCCAGTAAAATATGTAGAGGCCTAAAATAAAATCATTTTAAGAGCCTTTATATCAATGCGCATCAGCAATTGCCTTGCTGCTCCACCTAGGGGCCAGCCTCCTAACTGCCTTCTCTCCTGTTTGCAGGTAAGACAGAAAGCAAAGATGCATTTTATTTTGTTGGGATGTTTCGTATCACCAACCTTGAGTTTCTTCCTGAGTATCAGCAGAAGGAGTCCAGGGAATTCCTTTCCATGGCAAGGACTGTGCAGCAAGTGGTAAGACAGTGGGGTGGGGGAGCGGAGAGAGGAGCCTGTGAGCTCAGGGGTGGGGAAGAAGTTTTCCTGAGTGTCCAACATGCTGAGTTTAGGGAAATAGAGGGCTGAGAAGGCAAAGAAAGCTGTCAGAGGATGCATGAGATTTGGCCCATTTTTTTTTTTTGCTTTAAAATAGTCACATTTCCTGTTCATCTTCACTGTGAAATACAATTATCTTTTCTTTCTTAATGTTAAAAAGAAATGATTATCTCAACTTTTGTTCTCACTTTTAAGTTAAAGAAATCATGTCACAGACCCTTTTACATGTCCTCTGGTTCTGAAGTTCAGTGCATATTGACTAATTCTGTGATTTTTACATATTTACTCCAACATTTTATTAGCCATCTTTTCACTTAAAAGTTCTCTTATGGGGCTGGATAGATGGCTCAGCAGTTAAGAGAACTAGCTCTTCTTACAGAAGACCTGAATTTGAATCCCAGCACCCACATGGCATCTAACAACCATCTGTAACTCCAGTTCCAGGGAATCAGACAAGCTATTCTGTCTTCTGTGGGCACTATGTGTCATGGGTGCACTTACATTTAGACACAACACTCGCACACATAAAAGAAAATTTTAAAAATAATTTTTAAAAAACTTTCTTATTTATAATACCATTTCTTGTAAAAATTAGTAAAATTCAGAAAAGTATAAAAAACAAATTTTTCCTTTTTTAATTAAATTTTATGAATTTCATATAATGCATTTTGATTGTATTTAGTCCTCCTCCTCTAGCTGCACCCTCCCTTATATTAAGGCCTATAGTGTGAAATTTGTGGCTCTAAATGCCCTTTAGTATGAAGCCATCCACTGAAGCCTGGTAAACCTGCCTAGCCTCACAACCTTAAAGAAAACTGACTCTCCTTCTCGCAACAGTTATCAGTTGCCAATAGTTCCTCAGCTAGGGTTGGGGCTTCTTACCACTTCCCCACTTCTATGCTGAGATTTTGTTTGACTTGAGCTTGCATGGGTCTTGTGCATGCTGTCCCTATTGCTATGAGTTTATATAAGTAACTGACCAGCTGTCTGGAAAACTCTGCTTCCTTGTGATCGTCCACCACCTCTGTCTTACAATATTTCTGCCACCTCTTCTGCAATGATTCCTTAGCCTCAGAAGACAGAAGTTTGGTGTAGATGGCCTACTCAGGAATAAGCACTCTACAGTCTCTTGTTTTCTGTATTGTGGGTCTTGGTGTTAATCACCAACTGCTACATGAAGAAGCTTCTCTGGTGGGAGCTGAGAGATGCACTCATCTATGAGTATAGCAATGTCAAGAGGAGTTGGTTTAATATTATGTACATCTAGCATAATAAGAGTAGTAGGTTCTCTTCTATGTCCTGTGACTTTTCTAGCCATTGATCCCTAGGCCTGCAAGCAGTGTCAGGTATGGTCTCCATCTTCTAAAGTGTACCTTCAATCCAAGCAGAAAGTGGTGGGTTACTCCCATAACATTCGTGCCACTAGTGTGCCAGTGGGCATATCTTGCCAGGACAGGTTTGGAGCTCTCAGGATTCTCAGGTGGGCAGGCTGGTGATTACTTTTCTTGTAGCATGCCTAGCACCTTCCAGCACCATGAAAACTAGCCAGTAGAGAAGAAGCTTTGATTTCTCCTTATTTATTCTACAGCCCACATCTGTGGTGTCTTCAATAGGTCTCACTGTTGAGTAAAAAAATAAAAAGCAAGACCAATGGACAGTGTTGTTTGAGGGTCCGTGAGACCCCTGGTCAATGGCTTTAAAAGAAGGAGGCATCCCTGACAGTGGTTTTTTTTCTTTGCTAGCCTATGCTCTGTGGTGGGATGATGTCTCAGGGAGACATGGTCCTTTTATTCTCCTCCTAGACTGTTTGTGTAGGTACCTCAAGAAGCTTCTATAGTGGTAAATAAATTATCTCCTTTTTTCCCATATGACCCTTTGTCCGGCCTTTCATGCTACTAGCCCTCCCGTGCCCCTCCTCTGGCTTGCTCTCTCATTCACCCCCCTAACCCTCCCTACTCCATTATTTCCCTCTTTCTCTTTATCTGCACTCTATCTCCCTGCATGGAGCCTCCTCCATGGCTCCTTACAGTTTCCTGGCCTCTATGAATTTTACTGAAAATACGCATATCCAATGACTCAAAGCTAGCATTCACTTCTGAAAGAGCTTGTGTGATGTTTGTCTTTTGGGTCGCTGTTATTTGACTTTGTCAGTTGCATCCATTTACCTGTGAGCTTCATTATTTTGTTTTTCTTTACAGCGAATAATATTCCATGTGTAAAATACCTCTGTTTCATTATCCATTCATCAATGGATAGACATCTAGGTTGTTTGCATTTCCTGGCTAATGTGAATTAGATCATCTGTGAATAGGATAAAGAAGTACCTTTGTAGTAGGATAGAATTCTTTGGATACATGTCTGTGCTGGATAGCTTAGTGTCAACTTGACACACCTGGGTTGAAGGAGCCTCAAACTGGGGGAATTGGCTCCATGGACTGGCCTGTGGGCAGTCTGTGGAGTACTGTCTTGATTGTTGGGCAATGTGGGAGGCCCAGCCCACTATGGGTGGTGCCACCTCTGGGCAGGTTGTTGTGTACCATATAGAGGAGCAGGCTGGGCATGGGCCAGGGGAGCAAGCCAGTGAGCAGCATCCTCCATGGCCTGTGCTTCCGGTCCTGCCTCCAGGTTCCTGCCCTGAGTTCCTGCCTTGGGCTCCGCGTGAGATGAACTGTGACCCAGGGATGTAAGCTGAAAAACCCTTTCCTCCCCAAGTTGGTGTCGGTCAGAGTGTTTTGTCACAGTAATTGAAGAGAAACTAGAACAATGTCCAAGAGTGATTTGACTGTATTGTGTGGTAGAGCTATTTCTAGCTTTTTCAGGAATCTCTATACTGATGTCCATAGGGACTCCACTCGTTTGTACTCCCACCAGCAGTGAATAAAAATTCCCTTTCCCGATTCCTTGCCAGTATTTGTTGTCATTTGTTTATTGGATTTTATCCATTTTGATTGAAATAAACCCAAGCTAAGGTAAATAAAAAGGTAAGATGAAATCTCAAAGTGGATTTACTTTGTTATTTCCCTGATGGCTAATGACATTGAACATTAAAAAATTCAACCATTTGTGTTTCATGTTTGTTTGTTTTTGAGACAGAGTCTGCCTGTAGCCCCAGGTGGCCTGGAACTCTTTATATAAACCAGGCTGGTCTATAGCTGACAGAGATCCACCTGCCTCTCTACCTCCCAAGTGCTGGCATTAAGCCATTTGAACCACTGTGCCTGGCCCTTCATTTCATCATTTGAGAACTCCCGGTTCAGTTTTTATCCACAAGTTTTAATTGAGTTGTTTGTTTGTTTGATTTCTAATTTTTTGAGTTCTTTGCACGTTCTAGATACTAACCCTTGGTCAGAGGCATTGCTGGTAAAGATCCCTTCCCTTTCTGTAGGTTGCCTCTGCACTGGAATTATGGTGTCCTTTGCTTTACAGAAAGAAGCTTTTGAATTTCATGAGGTCTCACTTGTCAATTATTGGGCTTAAAACTCGTGATAGAGGAGTCTTGTTCAGAAAGTCCTTTCCTGTGTCTGCAAGTTCCAGTGTGTTCCCCACTTTCTCCTCTATCAGATATAGAGTATTAGGGCTTTGGTTGAGGTCCTTGATCAATTTGGAGTTGAATTTTATGTATGAGAGATAGAGATCGAGTTCCATTCTTCTACATGTACCTACCCCATTTGGCCAGTGCCATTTGTTGAATATTCTATTTTCTAGTGTGTATTATTAGAACTTTTGTCAAAAATCGTGTGGCTATGAATGTGTGGACTTAAATCTGTGTTCTCAGTTCCATTCCTTTGACCAGTTGTCTGGTTTTCTTGTCAGTCCTGCTGATTTATATATTATTATATATTTTATATATATATATATATATAGAGAGAGAGAGAGAGAGAGGAGAGAGAGACTATATATGCTGATATATGTAAAGACTATATATATAGAGAGAGACTATATATGGTGTATATATGACTATATATATATATATATATATATCTATTATCTATATATATATTATAGTCTTTTTTGAACAGGCTCTCCCTTTAGTCCCAGCTGTCCTGGAGCTCGCTCTGTATCCAGGCTGGCCTTAATCATGGAGATCCACCTGCCTCTTCTTCCTCCCGAGTGCTGGGACTAAAGGCATGAGCCACCACACCCAGCACTGTCCTGTGGTATAATTTGTGATTAGGGATGGTAATGCCTCCAGCAGTTCTTTTATCTTTAGGATTGTTTTGGCTATCCTGGATTTTTTCATGTGTTTCCATACAAAATTTTAGATTATTTTTTCAATTTCTGTGAAGAATTGTGTTGGAATTTTAATGGCTACTGCACTGAATTTGTAGACTGCTGTTTTTCATTTTTGTAATAAATCCTACTGATCTATGGGCATGAAGAACTTTCCATCTTCTGAGATTTTCCTCATTTCTTTCTCCAGTCCAGTGTCTTAAAGTCTTATTGCTCCAGCTAAAACTTGAAGCACAAATATTGAACAGCAATGGAGAGCGGACCTCTTTGTCTCGTTTCTCATTTTAGTGGAACTTCTTTGAGTGTTTCCTCATTTGGTGTGACTTGGCTGTGGGCTTGTTCTATATTGACTTTACTATGCCCTCTGTTTCTCTAGATTCTCAATGACTTTTTTCACAGGGGTCTTTCAGCATCTCATGCAATGATCACATGGTTTCTGTCCTTGAGCCAATTTATGTGATATTTATTGATTTCTTTATGTTGAACAATCCCTTCATTTCTGGAATGAAGCCAACTTGATAGTGGTGGATAACCTTTTGCATGTGCTCTTGCACACGGTTTGTAAGTGTTTTATTGAGAATTTTTGCCTTGGGCTTCATCAGAGAGGGTGGTCTATAATCTTCTTTTGTTGGATCTTTGTCTGGTTTAGGTATCAGGGTAATTAATACTAGCTTCATGAAAGGAACTTGGAAGTGTGCCTTCTTTTTCTATTCTATTATTCTATGGAACAATCTGAGAAGTGCTGGTATTAGTTTTTTGAAGATCTGATAAAATTCTGTACCATATCCATCTGGTCCTGGGCATTTTTTAGTTGTTGTTTTTTTTTTGAGACAGAGTCTCCCTGTAGCTCCAGCTGCCCTGGAACTTTCTATGTAGATCAGGCTTATTCTTTTTTTAGTTAGATAGGATATAGGATGTTTTTCCGTCTTTTGGAGACAGGGTCTCCCTGTAGCCCCCATCTGTCCTGGAACTCTCTGTAGACCAGGCTGGCCTTGAATTCACAAAGATCCACCTGCCTCTGCCTAGTGCTAGGATTAAAGGCGTGTGCTACCACACCCAGACATTTTTAAAACTTTCTTAAACTGGCTTTGTGTCCTCATACATGGTCGATTTTGGAGAAAGTTCCATGGATTGCTGAGAAGAAAGTATATTCTTTGATGTCTGGGTAGAATGAAAAACATCAACTTTTAAAATACCATCTCCAGAGACAAGGATTTTATTTTGAACTGTTTGGACATAAAGGGTAATGTCACATTAGAGCATAAGTAGATATTCACTTTAATAACTGGGATTTTTCTTATAACATTACATTGCATTCTTCTAACTTTCTTTTAGAAGCAAGGATTAGTAGTCTCAAAGTTAACAAATCCCTTTTTTATTGGATGTTTAAGCTGCTCCTAGTTATTTTTTGCTACTATGCATAATACAAACTCAAGGCTGTGAAATTATGTATATCTCTGATTATTTCCATAGATGATTTCCTGAAAATGTAATTACCTTGTCAAGACCAAAAATATCCATTCATGGCTCTTGGCACATACAGATAAGGAGAGGCTTTCTGCTAATTTGCACTTAGTAACCCACAGAGTTGTTAGAAGGGACCTTACTGCTGTGCAGAATGAGGAAGGGTTTTGGTTGACAGCAAGCAGTCAAACTGCCTCTTATTTGCTGACTGCCTATGAGATATTTGTTCCAACGCTGAGCATTTTACCTCGAATATAGGTTCACCAGTTATTCCTCAGATTATGTCAAGGAGGTGGGCACAGAGAATCCAGCCTGGCTGGAGGCTCAGCAGGTTTAGGCAATGTGTGTGGCATGGTGAATTTCACCTTCATAGCTCATATTATTTTCCCTATATCATTTTTAAGGAGATTTTTGATATTTTACATCTGGGCATTCTGATGGGTAATTTTTTATTTATTTGTTTTCATTTCTTTTTTTAAAATTTTTATTGATGCTTTGTGCATTTCATACATTATTTTCCAATTCAGTTCAGGCACATTTCCCTTTCCCTTCCCCCCCACCCCATCCCAAATCATGCATTCTGCCATAACTGTCCTGCATCTTTCTCTCAGTTTTTTTCATTTTTTGGCTATAAGTGATAATCCATGAGTACAAGCATCCTTCGTGCAAAACCAATCTGCAGGCTGTTGTGCCCAAACCCCCACAACCCCACCATCCAGTGGGGGGTGACGGGTTGTTTGTTCAATCAAGTTGATCAAATGAGTGTCCAGACTACATTGCTGTAGTTTCACCATTCACCCCAATCGCAGCCCTTACATTCTACCACGCCCCCTCTTCCGCAGGTTGTTCCCTAGGCTTAGAAAAGGGGCACAGGTGGATGAGAGGTAAAACAGTCCACTCTCTCTGGAGCTGTTGACTTGGACTCTGGTCAATTCTGGCTGTTTCCTTTCATGGGCTGACAGTTTGTCCAGGAATAACCTTTCGATCCTACTAATGAAGAACAAGCAATTAGATATATAGGTATTTAAGCAGCACTAATAGTTATGGTAGGTTACTTTAGCATAGACACATGTTTGGATATGTTAATCCATGAATTACAATTTTCCCCCCTGTTAAATATGACAGGGTCTTACTGTGGCTTATAAAACTATCCTAACTGTAGAGGATGTAGCTTGTGGCATCAGCCATGGTTATTCCTCCAAGGAGGAGAGCCAATAGCCAATTAGATTGGGAAATACAGGACATGGCTGCCTCTGCTGCACAGTATTTCCAGGCAGGTGAGGTGTTGTAGCTGGTGCTGTCGGTGGAGTCTTGCTTGACTCAAGGAGACCCATATTTGCTTTATTGGTTTAGTGGCCTTTGGTAACACTTCTCTGGCATTCCAGAGGCCATCTGTAACTTGATGTGGGTCTCAATAAATCCCTCCCATGTTAACGTCAGGTCTTCGGATAGGCAGGGTCTTATCGCCTCTCCTCCTGCAGGTATCCCAAATTAGAGGCAAGGAGCCCTTACAAAATGTTTTCATTTCTATAGGAGTGGGAACATCATAAAAGAGTTGGAAAAAGAATGAATTTGGTTTTAGAAAGATATAAGTGAGGGGCTGGAGAGATGGCTCCGTGGTTGAGAGCATCAGTTGTCTTGCAGAGTCCTGGGTTGATTATCCAGTACCTCACATGGCGCTACAACTGTCCGTACTCCAGTTCCATGGGAATCTAATGCCTTCTGACTTCAAGGACATTGCATGAGAAGGGGATGCACTTATACACATGCAGGCAATACACTCATACACATAAAAGAAAAGTAATAAATAAAATATTTAAAAATAAGAAAAGCTAAGTGAAGACAAAGAAGATTTATTGATTAAAAACACTCTCTTTTAAGATCCAATTTTGACATTTTAAAATGGCTGGGACTTCCCCAAAGACAGTTCTGAAGCACTGTGATAGGACCTGACTGTGGGCACCCTGTGCCCCCTTGTGGCAATATAGGAGTGAGTCTGTGTGAATGATCCCATATGGAAAGGTGGAGTCAAATTTATGAAAATGTCCTTAAATGAGTTTGAAATGTTCACTGTAGAGAAAACAAACCTTAAGAATGGGCAGAACCCAGAAGTCAAGATTTATCAGAGTCTTTAAAGAGTAATAAATGGATAATACAGATAGCAGAATTAAAAAAAATGGCCAAATAATTACTACAGAACTAAAGAATTTTTGAGTTCAAGTAACATGTCTGGGTTTAGAGTTAGAAGCCTTCAGCTTGAGGCTTTCTTCTTCACATATTAGCTGTTGGAATGTGGTGATAGGGAAGCCAAGTTTGAAAGAATTAAGACAATCTTTTTATTTTCAGGTAAACCTTGTTTATACAACATCTGCTTTCTCCAAATTTTATAAGCAGTCTGTGGTTGCAGATGTCAGGTAACTTTGCTTACTGTTTTGGGATTCCTACCATCCTCGCTATAAACTTTCCTTAAGACTCTTAAAGGACTGAGAGTCCAGCATTCTCCGATAATTTCTTGGTAGCAGTTGTTGGTGAACACCCTATTGACACAAATAATGACCTGTCTACCAGGCAGTCACACCAAGTGTTTGCTCTTTATATATCAAATCCCCCTCCCACAACCAGCTGGAATCCTTTATCAGTGCCTCTGGGAAAAACAACTATAAACATGGCTACCAGATTGGGTGGATGATGGGTGCAAAAACAAAACACAGACCATTATTTCTCAAAGTATATTCAGTGAAAAACTGGTCACCAGAAAACGTCTGAGAAAAAAAATCTCATGATGAAATAACAATTTCTTAGGAAAAATTGTGCCGCATGTGCAGTGGTCCATTTCTTCCTATCCCCGATATAGCCGAGGGGATTCACAGTCTCCAACAGCACATCAAAGGTTACTTCTTACTTTCTTTCTCAAAGCATGCAGTATTTGCACAAGTAGGTGATCATACTCTGCACTCAGTTTGAAACTCAAACTGGAATACATCTTTAGAGCCACTGTTTAACAATTGGATGCTTTTGAGCTATCAGCTTCCTCGCCTGCAAAACTGTGCTGCCATTTTAGACATCTGCCAGGAACCTAATACATAGGACCTTTCCCACAAGATTAAATGGGCAGATGTGGGGCTGGAGAGATGGCTCAGTGGTTGAGAGCATCAGTTGCTCTTGCAGAGGTCCTGGGTTTGATTCTCAGTACCCACATGGCAGCTACCAACTGTCCGTACTCCAGTTCCATGGGAATCTAATGCCTTCTGACTTCAAGGACATTGCATGAGAGGGGTGCACTTATACACATGCAGGCAATACACTCATACACATAAAAGAAAAGTAATAAATAAAATATTTAAAAATAAGAAAAGCTAAGTGAAGACAAAGAAGATTTATTGATTAAAAACACTCTCTTTTAAGATCCAATTTTGACATTTTAAAATGGCTGGGACTTCCCCAAAGACAGTTCTGAAGCACTGTGATAGGACCTGACTGTGGGCACCCTGTGCCCCCTTGTGGCAATATAGGAGTGAGTCTGTGTGAATGATCCCATATGGAAAGGTGGAGTCAAATTTATGAAAATGTCCTTAAATGAGTTTGAAATGTTCACTGTAGAGAAAACAAACCTTAAGAATGGGCAGAACCCAGAAGTCAAGATTTATCAGAGTCTTTAAAGAGTAATAAATGGATAATACAGATAGCAGAATTAAAAAAAATGGCCAAATAATTACTACAGAACTAAAGAATTTTTGAGTTCAAGTAACATGTCTGGGTTTAGAGTTAGAAGCCTTCAGCTTGAGGCTTTCTTCTTCACATATTAGCTGTTGGAATGTGGTGATAGGGAAGCCAAGTTTGAAAGAATTAAGACAATCTTTTTATTTTCAGGTAAACCTTGTTTATACAACATCTGCTTTCTCCAAATTTTATAAGCAGTCTGTGGTTGCAGATGTCAGGTAACTTTGCTTACTGTTTTGGGATTCCTACCATCCTCGCTATAAACTTTCCTTAAGACTCTTAAAGGACTGAGAGTCCAGCATTCTCCGATAATTTCTTGGTAGCAGTTGTTGGTGAACACCCTATTGACACAAATAATGACCTGTCTACCAGGCAGTCACACCAAGTGTTTGCTCTTTATATATCAAATCCCCCTCCCACAACCAGCTGGAATCCTTTATCAGTGCCTCTGGGAAAAACAACTATAAACATGGCTACCAGATTGGGTGGATGATGGGTGCAAAAACAAAACACAGACCATTATTTCTCAAAGTATATTCAGTGAAAAACTGGTCACCAGAAAACGTCTGAGAAAAAAAATCTCATGATGAAATAACAATTTCTTAGGAAAAATTGTGCCGCATGTGCAGTGGTCCATTTCTTCCTATCCCCGATATAGCCGAGGGGATTCACAGTCTCCAACAGCACATCAAAGGTTACTTCTTACTTTCTTTCTCAAAGCATGCAGTATTTGCACAAGTAGGTGATCATACTCTGCACTCAGTTTGAAACTCAAACTGGAATACATCTTTAGAGCCACTGTTTAACAGCTGGATGCTTTTGAGCTATCAGCTTCCTCGCCTGCAAAACTGTGCTGCCATTTTAGACATCTGCCAGGAACCTAATACATAGGACCTTTCCCACAAGATTAAATGGGCAGATGTGGGGCTGGAGAGATGGCCTAGCGATTAAGAGTGCCGACTGCTCTTGCAGAGGACCCAGGTTCGATCCCCAGCACCCACATGGCGGCTGAGAACTCTCTTTTAACTCCAGTTCCAGGGGAATCTGACACCTCTTTCTGACCCTCTGTGGCATTGCACGACAGGGTGCACAACTACACAGCAGACAATACATCAACACATAAAACAAATAAATAAAACAAATTAAAATAAAAAAAGTAAATGGGCATATATAACACACACAATGATGAGATATGGCAAGATACCATAATGCAACTGCTTTTGTCTATAGTGGGCAGTGAGGACTGGTTGATACTCATAGAAACTATATTCTCTCTGGAGATGTAACTATGTGGTCATGGTTCTATATTTGAATCAACACAGTGACTCCAGCACACCCTTCCAATCCCTATAACGGGGTCAGTGACAACCTACTGAGGGCTGTTAGTTTCATTTGAGGGGTGAGATCAGTGGTCTTGGATCTATTAGTGGAGTTTCTGCCTTCCCAAAAATGTCAACTTCCCAAGACATACGTTGGAACCTCTCCATCTCCTCTCTTCCTCCTCCGTCCGCTCTCTCTCTCCTCCCTTTCATTATAGCAGCAACAACAAAGGTGGCCTCTTGGTCCACTTTTGGATTGTGTTTGTTATGCCACATGCCAAAAGCCACATCTTCTGTGAAGAGTGTGTGGCAGCCATCTTGAAGGACTCCATCCAAACCAGCATCATAAACCGGACCTCTGTGGGGAGCTTGCAGGGTCTGGCTGTGGACATGGACTCTGTGGTACTAAATGGTGATTGTTGGGTAATTCTCCTTTAAGCATTCCTTCCTGTAGCACTCCTGATACCTGCTATTATTGAAGTTGACTTGCAGGGGCACAAGATTAACTGCTTATTGGACCTATGGTGAAGGAAATTCCTAAATATTAAGTATGACATCATGATTGAAACAGAATTGTGAACAAATCCCTCAATCGAAAGGCAAGCTGAGCAATGTTATTGTTATATTTCTATCTGAAAGCAACTGTGTTTTTAATGTGAATCTTCTTAAGGGCCCTAGAATTAACTTACCCTTACTTTCAGACATGGTAATAATGTATATGGGCAGAAGGTATATACAGATTTTTAGAGTAATATAAAATTAAAGAAAAAATGTGAACTTTTTTTTTTTTTTTTTTTGGTCTTTTTGAACAGGGTCTCCTGTAGCCCCAGCTGTCCTGGAACTCACTCTGAGACCAGGCCTGGCCTGAACTCACAAAGATCCGCCTGCCTCTGCCTCCCAAGTGCTAGGATTAAAGGCGTGCGCCACCATGCCCGCTTGAAACTTGTAAACTATATCAGAGTTAACATACAGTTTCTTCCTGGAGGACATAATTCTGGTACATATATGACATATATATAGGCGTACTTTGGAGCAATACTATTGGAAGGGAACCACAACAATATAAGGACTGGGTCAAAGAACAGACTGATATAGTTAAATTCTGCCCAAAACAATAAACCTTTGCAGAGAAAAATTTTTAAAAGACTGAGAGAAAGATGCAGGACATGTATGGCAGAATGCATGAACTGGGGTAGGGTGGGGGGAAGTGAAAGGGGAATATGTCTAAACTGAACTGAGAAATGATGTCTGAAATACACAAAATATCAATAAAAGTATTATATTAAAAAAGAAAAAAATTATAATTAACTTAGACTACATCTTACTCCTCATGCCTATATTATATCAACATACTGTATAATATCAAAGATTGAGGATCAAGTTCTTGTTTGTTTATAGAAATCTCTATTCTCCTGAATTTCATTCCTTTCCAAATAAAATCTGTTACCCATTAGAATGAGAAAAAGAATGATATTTATTAGAGTATATTTCTTTTTCTATATATTCAGTTCATGCATTATCAAATCATCAAACTCAGTCACTAAGGAACAGGGCTTCAGAAGCAGAATAATTTTACTGACTTTACCTTATCTTTTCCCTTGTCCTGACAGAATAACTCTTCTTTCACTGTTGTTGCTGGGGACTGAAACTATATATAGTTTGGTCTCTGAGTGACATGGCAAAGATTAGAATTTTTTTTTTACTCAGGCAGAGTAGGTAGTGACTAGAACAAATGTTACATGGGCGTTCAGTGAAGTGAAAGTTACGTAGCCTGCCAAGGGGAAGGAAGCAGACAGGGAGAGAAGAGGGGGACTGGCTGCCTGCATCTTTGTCTACTGAGAACTTTGAGGGTTAAAGTGCAGTCAGGGTGATATGGGCACTTGGGTGTGAAAACCGAGAAGACTAGGCTCCTCCTTTTGGGGGTCTTTGCACATGTGTGCTTAGTGGAGAAAACACTACCAGAGGGGAGAGTCATAAGCCTGTGCCCTGTGAATGTGAGAGCAAGTGAATGGTGAGTAGAAGCCCACTTCTTCCCAGCGTGGGTCTAGTGTCCTTTGTAGAAGGTTGTGCAGTAAGTAAATTGTATCTCATGGGGTAACAGGGTGCATGTTTGGTCTAAGAATTAAGATGTGTGGAAATAACTAACCACATTTGATTATTGTCGGTTTACCTGCTGTGCCTTTTGGGGCTAAGGAGAAAAATATGTATGTGCACTTCATCACCATTGGCTTGTCTCTCTTTTGGGACACCCAATATTGGATTGTTATTTTATTTTATTTTATTTTATTTTATTTTATTTTATTTTAAGCTCAAAGCTGGTTGGGTATTTCCCATTTTTAAAAATTTTTTTTTATTGTTATCAAACTTCTTCCATACATGATACATCATTTCTCAATCGAATTTAGAGTCACTTCCCTTTCCATGCCCCCACCCCACCTGAGTTCCTGCACTCTGCCATACATGTTTTGCATCTTACTATAAGAACCTTTAGCACTTTACTTAGAAATTGCTAGTGTAACTTAGCCTTTCTGGGTGCTTAACGACCATACTTAACACCCATACAAATTTGGCCAAGGGACCTAAGGGATAACTTTGTTCCTTGCCCTCAGAGGTCAACCAGACATTTCCCATTATTTTATGAAAGGCCAGATTTGAACGCTTTCACCCCCGCTCTATTCCCTAACTCCTCGCTTACACCAGTGCTCCAAAATGGCTGGCTCTGAAGCCCTCTGGTGAAGCAAATTTTACCATTTGTCTCAACAGTGAAGCAAATGGTTTAATCATTGTATAATCTGAGTTTTCTACAACCTTCTCTTTTACAGTAAATCTTGCACATGTGTAAATATCAATTATATACACCCATGTATACTAGATACATGGTAGGTGGCTGATGTTTGGCTTTGAATGAGCAAAAAAAAAAATCTCTAGTGAAAGTTCCACATTGTATTTCCTATTTCAGTCATAGGACCAATTTTTATTTTATTTTATTATTTTATGAAATAGGCTTTCGCCGGGTGTGGTGGCGCATTAATCCCAGCACTTGGGAGGCAGAGGCAGAAGCGATATATGCTGAGTTTCAAAGCCATTCCTGGTCTACATAGCTAGTTGAGCTCCAGGTCAGTGGCACTAAAGGGAGACAACCTGCATTGAAAAGCAAAAAAAAAAAAAAAAAAAACAAAAGAAAGAAAGAAAGAAAAAAAGAAAGGAAAAAAGAAAGGAAAAAAGAAAGAAAAAGAAATAGGCTTTCATTATGTAGCCCTGGCTGGCCTGGAACTCACTATGTAGACCAGGATGTTCAAAAACTCAGAGATCTGCCTGCCTCTGCTTTCTAGGTACTGGGATTAAAGCTGTGAGCCACCATGCCTATACATAGGACTATCATTAATTGTAAAATTGTTTTCTTAGGCTCAGAGATTGTTTAAAATTTGTAACTATGAATGCTTTGAAGTAAAAAGAATAATATAATGGGTATCCTTAGCTTCAAAAGTTGCCAAATCAGGACTGCCCTGTTTGATCTCTAAATACCTAGACAACTCTCCGCTCTTCATGGGCTTATTCTGGAGTATAGCCCACCTCAGATGTGTATGATTTTTATTTTGATATTTTTGAGACAGGGTCTCCCTTTAGTCCCAGCTGTCCTGGAGCTCGCTCTGTAGACCAGGCTGGCCTTGAACTCACAGAGATCTGCTTGCCTCTGCCTCCTGTGTGTACCACCATGCCCAAAGTGTTTGATTATTTTTAAGAAGAACTGAAAATAAGTTTTGCTAAACAAAATGAAATGCTGGAACTAACAGTCATTTTTCTCTCTGTTACGTTTCAATGCAGCTGGGCTTCGGTCGGATTACTCTTCAACTATAGGATCTGGTAAATTCATATGCTGCCCCACCCCCATCCCATTAGTATTATTTGGGCCACAGTTTTATTTTTCTAATGATGAGCTCTGTTAATGTTATTTTTGTTGTAAGCCAGAGCAATCTATTCAAACTGCTTTAGCATAAAATAAAATTGACTGGCTTGTATATTAAATGACTGGGACAGATATGGAATGTGTTGGCTTCCTGCATGGTCACTGCCAGACTCTAAAATGAAACATCACCAGGACTCTTCATCTCTACTTCCTATGTTAAGGCTTTGTTTTCAAGTGTGTTCTTCCATTGTGGTAGCAAATTAAAGCTTATGAGTTATTATTTTCTCAATTATAGTGAAAACTTCTTCATACATATTTCCTAAAAGTTCTTATAGAACTTCTGAGACTGAATCTCATTATACAGATTGGCTGATGTGCCCATTCCTGAAACTTCTTTGATTGGCCAGCCTGTTTATGTCTCTACTTGTGGATCCCAAAGTGAATTTAACCCTAACTACCTGACAGTCAGAGTAGGTAGGGACCATGTCCCTTCATGATAGCCTCTGTGTCCAGAAGAGGTGAGTGTCGACTGGCAAGGACAACAGATGTCCTCCATGTCACCACCTTTGCTCAGTACTTACCTGTAGAGATTTCTAGAGTAGTCATTCCTTAAAAGAAAGAACAAGGAAAGTCCTTTCTCCACAGACAAAGGTTGCTCTCAGTATGTCTATGCAGATCATCTGACCCTCCGTTACCCTCTGGAAGTTTCTGCAACCTCCGGGAGGCTAATGTGTCACTTCAAGCTGGTGGCTGTAGTGGGCTATCTGATTCGTCTTTCAATTGAGTCTATCCAACTTGAAGCTGACAACTGTATCACAGACTCGCTGACTGTTTACGACGCCCTCCTGCCAATCCGGAGCACGGTTCTGTACAGGTATTATTATGCAGGCTCTCCAGGGGGCTGGGGAAGAGTTTTCACAATCTCTATGCAATCTCTATTTTACAGTTCCCTCTTTTCTTTAAATTCTTGAGTGAGCTCATGAGGTCATAGACTGACCCATGCTTAGTGTAGTATCCCTAATATCTTAATACTGTGGCCAGTGTCTGTCAGATACCATGTTTATTTTTCACTTGAAGAATACCAGACTCTCAAAATGTATACCTTGATGGCTTCGGGTAACGCATACAAAATATACCAGGTATTTTGTTTAATTTGACTTTCATTGCAATAACAATGAAGTCTATTATTTTAAAAATGTGAGAATAAATATCCCGTGATGATCATATCACATTAGTAAAAGAGTTTAAACTTTCTTCATTACAAAGATAGCAGGTGCTTGTTGTAGAAAAAAAATGAGGTTATAGCAATGAGATCTCATTTTGCAGCAAATTTCTATTACATTTTAGTAAAAACCCAATTATTCATATACATATAATTATTCACACAAATACTGTTTTATTTAATAAATTTAATAGTAGATGTCTATTTATAGGTGCTTAATAGTCAATAACCTAATACTGGCAACTAGGCCTTAAGAAATTATTTTTTATTGATCACTATGTTAAAGAGCTATATAACTTACTTTATTTTTATTATATTATTTTTATTTTATGTGTATGATGCCTGCATGTGTGTGTGTAAGTGCACCTGTGTCATGCAATGCCCACTGAGGTCAGAAGATGGCATCTGATTCCCTGGAACTGGAGTTACAGATGGTTGTTAGCTGCTATGTGGGTTTTGGGAATTGAATCTGGGTCCTCTGCAAGAGCAGTCAGTGCTCTTAACCACTGAGCCATCTCTCCAGCCATGACTTATTTTATTTTAACAATATTTACATATCATAGTGCTTTCTATGTGTAGATATGTATTTATATTTTAATAAAGAATGTACAATTAAAGTCCAAATACAATATACAAATGTACAGAGATAAAGAAGCTCATTGCTGGCTCCCCTTCCCTGTGAGATTTGGCTCTTCTCATTGATAGTTATAGTCTCATGTTGATCTTCACTGAAATTCTGAGAGGCATATTGGTGTTCTAATTACCATTTCATAGAAGGCACACTGGACCTTACACTGAGTTAACTGCTTGGTTGCCTAGCATCTCTCATCCAGTCTGCACTGCCTTTAAACCTGTTTGCTCTCAAGGAAGATCAAGGATGGCCATCCATGAGAATTCCTTGGTGCCAATTAATAGGCCAACATTTCTGCACCCCTTTCAGCTCCATTCCATCTGTGGAGCCCTAGGGCCAGTCACTGGCAGAGACTAACTCAGAAGAGCAGAGTGACAGCTCTGGAAATGGTACAGTGTGGAGGTGTAGTTCAGAAATAACTCATTATTCACCTGTTGTTATCTGATTTCAGAATTTGTGAACCTACAAGAACACTAATGTCATTTGTTTCTACAAATAATCTCATGCTGGTGACACTGAAATCTCCTTATGTACAAAGGCTGTCAGGAATCCGGGCATACTTTGAAGTAATTCCAGAACAAAGTAAGTCTCTAACTTTTTTTTTTTTTTTTAATATTTGTTAAGAAGCTGGAGTCTTCCCTATTCCTGGACCGTGCTGTAAAACTACTACAGTTGTATTAGTCAAGAAAGTGTAATCAAGGACCCTGACTCAGAAGAGCAGAGTGAATTTATTAATGAACCGTCAACTCAGTAAAAATATGTTTGTTAGGTAATGCAGAAAGACAAAAGAGAACTGAAAGTACCAATACCATTGGGTTTCTGAGAGCAAAGGGAAGCGATTGAATTCTTATAATTGGGAGCTTGGAGGAATGAGTGTGTGGCTAAAGCTCTAATCTCTTAGCAGACGTCACTGTCACCTGTGCTGGTGTCTCTGAGTCCAGAATCATGTTTTACAGAAAGTAGCAGCATCCTACAGATCTGTAGCCCAAATACAAGATTTGAAAACAAAGCCGGGTGTGGTGGCGCATGCCTTCAATCCTAGCCCTTGGGAGGCAGAGGCAGGCAGATATCTGTGAGTTCAAGGGCAGCCTGATCTACATAGCAAGTTTCAGGACAGCTGAGACTAAAGGGAGACCCTGTCTCAAAAAGACAGAAAAAAAAAAAAAAGAAAGAAAGAAAACAAATGTAGAATGTGAGAAGAAAATGTTAGCTAAGTATCTGTAGGATGCTATTTCTTAAAAAAGAATTCAAAGCACTCCAGAGGCAGCTCTCTGTGAGATCAAGTCAGCCTGGTCTACATAGAGTTCCAGGCCTCCTGGGGCTACAGGAAGACTCTGTCTCAAAAACAGATGATAACAAAAAAAAAAAAAAGAAAGAAAAGAAAAAGAAAAAAACATGCAAGTTGTAGTTGGGTGCGATAGTGCATGTCTTTATTCCCAGCACTTGGGAGGCAGAGACAGGTGGATCTCTGTGAGTTCAAGGCCAGCCTGATCTACACAGTGAGTTCCAGGCCAGCTGGGGCTACAGGAAGACCCTGTCTCAAAAAGACAAAAAAAAAAAGCCAGTTGTTAGCCAAGTAACTATGTGCATGTAGTTAGGGAAATGGATTCAGTATACATTCTCTTAATTGTGAATCCTTGTGTGTGGATATCTTTTTTTTCAGAATGTGAAAATACAATACTGGTTAAAGAAATCACTGGCTTTGAAGGGATAATTTCAAGTCCATATTACCCAAGCTACTATCCTCCGAAATGCAAGTGCACCTGGAAATTTCAGGTAGCCTAGTTTTTCCTAGGGTCCTGGGGAAATATTGTTATTTTATTTTTTAGTAGAATTGAATGTTTAAAATTTTAATAACTTTGTTTTAAATTATAAGAGTAATAATTATTTAATTTTATAAGATATATCATCTAGAAAATGAAATTTTCCTTTAATTTCCACCCTCTACTGGGACATCACCTACTTTTAGCAGATTTGGTCTTATTTCTATACTTTTTGTTTATTTTAAAAATGTTAAAGGATCAATGAATTTTTTATTAATAGCATTCATTCATCAATAAGCTATTATTTCATGAGAACAAGACAATAAATTTGATTAGGCAATATGTCTTCAGTTTGTAGGCAAACCAAAAGGTGAATTTATATGAATGTATATGTCTCCATTTGTTTCTAGTTAAGGTATTGGAAGCTTTGTCTTAAAGTTACTTTTATTTCGGGGCTGGAGAGATGGCCTAGCGGTTAAGAGCGTCGACCGCTCTTGCAGAGGACCCGGGTTCGATCCCCAGCACCCACATGGCGGTCGAGAACCGACTGAAACTCAAATTCCAGGAGAACTGCAGTTCCAGGGGAATCCGACACCCTCTTCTGACCTCCGCGGCATTGCATGACACGGGTGCACAAACCTGCATGCAGACAGTACATTCATACACATACAGAAATAAAATAAAAAAAATTACTTTTATTTCTCCTATTGTAATAGCATACTGAAACAGAGGACAATATCAGCTTTGCTTACTCACCACATAAATATAAAGCCATAATATGTAGCATCATAATCATATGTAAGTGACAAACACGTGCAGTTTGAATTAATCAATATGTCACAAAATGGCTACTGTGGGCCCAGAACTCAAGCACTGTTATAGACTGAAAGTTTGAAATTAGAATTCTATTAAACAAATAGTCTGCTGTTCTGCTGTAATGGAGGTTATCTTCCAGTAGGGGGAGACAGGTGACACGCAAAGAAGTCCCTCTCTCCCTCCCTCCTTCCCTCCACATATATATGGATATATATCTCCATCTCTGTGAATTGATCAACGGTTGATTGAATGTGCATCTGTACTGAACATGTATAGATCTTATTCTTGTTATTATTCCCCCAAATAATGTAGTACAACTATATTTGACAAAGCTGTGTGGTACTGGGTATTATAAGCAATCTAGAGTTAATTTAAAGTATGTTACAGGACATGCACTGGTAATTTATATAAGAGTCTTGAGTGTCCACAGATTTGGATATTTGGGAGAGTTTTGGAACCCATCCTCAGATACTGAGGGAAAGTGGTTTGTAGTATGTTGTCTGCAGATACAAGGCTAGGGAAGAATAGGAAGCAGTCAAGGAGGCTCTATGCCTTGGGTTAGAAGTGCGAATGGGGGGCTGGAGAGATGGCTCAGCCGTTAAGAGTGCCGACTGCTCTTGCAGAGGACCAGGGTTCGATTCCCAGCACCCACATGGCGGCTAAGAACCATCTTTAAGCTGGACGTGGTGGCACACACCTTTAATCTCTGTGAGTTCAAGGCCAGCCTAGGAGGGAACATCTGCAGGAAACCTGAGGGGTAACTTGCAGCCAAGTGAAGAGCTTAGGGGAGGAACCCAAAGCTGGAGGGAAGTTGATCTACGGGTCCTGGTTTGTTCATGATCATGTAAATGAGATTATTCTCCCAAATGTGGTGATTGGTTAAAGTCCCGATGATGACAAGTATTCTTATTATCAATAGCATGATTATAAAAAAATAACTGGACTCCTTGCATTTTGCCAGATTTTCAGGCTTTAAGACTTCAGATGACCAACAAGTCTGGGGGTCAGGGAGGTGAGAGGCTAGGGGAGGGTTAAAGGAAGGGATGGGAAAGGGAAAGGAAAAGACATCACATAAAGACATCACATTTCTGCCCCTTCGATTTCTCCAAAACATAGATGTGTGTTCTTGGGTTTGTACCGCCCTTCTCAAAAGAAGGGTGCCCTTCTCAAAAGCCCTGTCAAATGCTTGGAAATCTTTTGCTGTAAAGTAAACATTAATCCCATGACAACACATAGATTTAAAGTGAAATTTTAAAAAACATTATTGCTGTGAATTTTAATTACTATGCAAATAAGAATATTGGATTAGTTTCTAGATGGCTACCAGTTGAGGGTTGGAAGTGCTGTAGAAAAACACTTTTGCTGGGAGTGGTGGCACACACCTGTATTCCCAGCACTCACGAGGCAGAGGCAGGCCCATCTCTGTGAGTTCAAGGTCAGTTTGGTTTACATAGTGAGTTCCAGGACAGCTGGGACTACAGGGAGACCCAGCCTCAAAAAGACAACAAACAAACAAACAAACAAACAAACAAACAAACACTTTTATAAGGGAACAGATGTATCAATAGAGATGAATAGAAGAAAGGGGACAGAAACACTGGTGACAAACTTGGTGGGTGACACTACTTCCCAGAAGCATTGTCTTCCATAGTGTAGAGGCTAAATAAAGTCATTCTCCCCTTGAAAAGCTTTGAACAGCCACCTGTTGCTCTGTGAGAGGATATTTACGTGATAGAAGCCAGCTGTAAAATTGGTTCAAGTTTATCCATTTACCTGCAAATTTCATGATTTCTAGTTTGTTAACAACTAAAGGTCTAGATGCCAACCTCAGTAACAAAAATATTAACTTAGTCATGATAAAACTCTTGCTTTTTAAAACTTTTATTCTTTGAAAATTTCATAGATGAATACAGAACATCTTAATCATATCTGTCCCACGTTCCCTGCTTGCTTACTTTCCCTGCCTCCTCTTCCAATGTGTCTCCCTTCCAGCTTTGAGGATTTTTATTGAATTTTGGGGATTTTTATTTTTCTAAATATTTTATTTCTCACTTTTATTTGATGTCTATGAGTCTGTTGCGTGCATGTAGGTTAGTGCACTTGCGTCAGGCAGTGCCTGAGAAGGCAGGAAGAGGGTGTGGGATGCGCTAGAACTGGAGTCATAGATGGTTGTTAGATGCCATGTGGGTGCTGGGAATCAAACCCAGGTCCTCTGCAAGAGCAGCCAGTGCTCTTAACCACTGAGCCATCTCTCCAGCCCCAGAAATTTTTGTCATTTTCATACAATATAGTTTGATGGTATTTAGATCCACTTCCCTCCCTTCCCCAACCCCTTCCCACCACCCAGTTTAATGAACTCATACACACACACACACACACACACACACACTTACAGAGTATGATTTGTATTCCTCAATGTCCCTCAGCGTGGGTCCATTCACTGGGCCCACCAAGAATCCCGACCCTCTAAGACATTGTCTTTCTCCCTCCCAGCACCCATCAGTTGCCAGAAGTTCCTCAGCTTGGTTGGCAGTTTTTATTTCCATATGTCTATGCTGGGATTTTGTCTGGTTTGGGCTTGGACAGGACTTGTGTGTGTTGTCATTATTGCTGTGAGCTCAAACGAATACTGACCGGCTGCTAGAAGACTGTTGCCCTGTGGCCGTTGTCCCTCTGGCTCTTACAATCTCTCCACCTCGCCTCTCTTCCACAATGGCCTCTGAGCCATGCGAGGCAGAGCTTTGAAACAGCCATCCTACTCAGGGATAAATACTCCGAGGTCCCTTGTTCTCTGCACATCGGCTAATGGTGGGTCTCTGTGTTAATCACCATCTGCTGCACAAGGAAACTTTTTTGGTGAGAGTTAAGAGATACGTTCATCCTAAATGTAGAGGCTTCATTGAAGATGTGTCACTTAGGATTAAGTGTTTCACAGACATGTATTCTCTGCATTTGACCAGTTCTGGAGTTCTGAATTGCCTCCATTTGTGGCAAAAAGAAGCTTCTTTGAAGAGGGGTGAAATAGTGTAAGAAATTACGTTTGTCTGGAGATGTGGTAAAAGTAGGATTTTGTCTAAAATCTTTGACTTCTCTTTTTCTTTGGTCTTTTCGAGACAGGGTCTCCCTGTAACCCCAGCTGTCCTGGAACTCACTCTGTAGACCAGGCTGGCCTTGAACTCACAAAGATCCGCCTGCCTCTGCCTCCCAAGTGCTAGGATTAAAGGCGTGCGCCACCACGCCCGGCAATCTTTGGCTTCTCTAGCCATGTGTATTTGGCTATGTTTTCAGTATTGCACATCGGTTTTCTCCCAATGAATGGGCTTTAATTTCCACTTGCTAGCTGTTGGTTATTCCTAAGAGAAGAATGGCACTGCTGCTCCAATAGTGATAGCTTTCTGGGCCTGTCATTGTTGCTTATTAGGCTTCACAGCTGGGTAGGACCATTGACTGAGTTTTTTGCCCCTAGAAGGCTGCATAGTACCGTCTGATACAATGAGAGATAGTCTTCGGTAGAAGGCTTCCAGGTCAGTTCCAGTTCAATTGCTCCAAGTGCTGTGTCCAAAGTGTGGCCTGTCTTGAGCAATAGGCCTTACCTTAAAGTTCTGGGAAGCAATCAACGGCTGTTGCAATGGCCTGTGATACTCTGTGAGTCTCTTGTGCTACCCTGATCGACAATTCAAAGGGAGGTTTCTCCTGTGCTTTTTGATATATATACATACATATATATATATATATATATATATATATCCTTCTGCTATACATATGCTAAACATATTGTATATTTACTGTGATTGTGTATATCAGTAGGACTTTGAACTAATCCTTCCCCCCTGGCTTTTCATACAATTTAAGTAGTATTTCCCCTCTCATTCTCCCATATACCCTCCCCGCTCCTTCCCCAGTTAAAGCACTCCTCTTTTCTCTCCTTTCTCCATAATAACACCTATTTCCTGCTGCCCCCCCCACTGAGCTCCTACTTCCTTTTATCCCCAGGGTTCATTTCCATTTATCTGGCTCCTGTACTTATGTCAGGACATATACTCACATTTAGAGATTTGGAGCAAAAATCCACATATAAGAGAGAATATATATTGCTTGTTTTTTCCAAGTCTGCATTACATCACTTAGTATAACAATTTCTAGTCCCATCCATTTACTTGAAAATTCCAAAAAGAAGTAAAAAATTAAAAAGTAAAAAAATAAAATAAAATAAAGAAAGGAAATTCCATCATTTTGTCTTTCTTTACTGATGAGTAGTACTCCATTGTGTAAATGTACCACAATTTTATTATCCATTCATCAGTTGAGGGACATTTAGTTTATTTCCATTTCTTAGCTATTATGAAAAGAGTAGCAATAACATGGTCTGTGCAAGTATCTCTGTAGTAGAACGAGTCAGTTGGATGTATGCCAAGGAGTGATATGACTGGATCATATAGTGGATTTTTAGTTTTTTAACAGTCACCATACTGATGTCCACTAATTCACAATCCCATCAACAGTTGTCAAATGTTATGATAAAACTTTCAAATAAAAAAATTTATTTCTGTCTTCCTCAGTTATTCTTAGTGTCTGGTTCCATTTCCAGTCTTGCTAAAAGACAAGATACATCCTTTTAACATACACATCTGCCATTTTCAACTGAGTTTTAAGGTCTTATTTATTTGAAAAGTATTAGCTCTTGCGCCATCTTAAAGTTTGTCTATTCTTCTCCCAATCTCCTTTCTCCATCCAACAAATGTTTATTCATGTCCACTTTGCCTTTGGCCTCATATGGGGACATCTAGTAGTGTGATGAACTGATTGTTCTCATGAAGATAAGAGACTATAGAGAAAAAAGGTACAAATAACTAAGCCCCAAAAGTATGGGTTTTGTGTTATTTAGTGCATTTCTCTAATGTTTTCAACATATATACTCTTGTTTTTTTAAAACCCACCTTTCAAGAAAAGGAGATATTCTTACACATTTTGTAGAAAAGGAAGCCCAAGCAGAAAAGACTCAGGTAGCATTAGAAGGACTCATGTCGATTTTTGAGATCTCCTGAGCCCAGTGGCAGGAAGAGGGGGAGAAACAGGTAGGAACTGGGTCTTGGGAGCTGATTGCTGACGTTTGGTCCTGCTGCTCTTTGGTTGATTGCCTTTGTGGCTTGAGGTTGGAGTTATCCTCCAGCTGGGATTAAAGGTGTGGTCTTTGGGCTATTAGATCAGTGGGTGTGGGGCGGAGTTATCCTCCCAGCCGGTATTAAAGGGGTTGTGTGACTCTTAGATTTGAGATCCAGCCAGCGAAGCGCAGGTGCCGGGGCGGCGGGCTGAAGAGCCCCCCCCCCCCCCCCCCCCCCCCCCCCCCCGCCAACGGAGATTACGAAGAAAGCATTTAAGGAGGCAAAGCAAGCCTTAACACAGTGAAGAGGCATTTAGGATCACATTGGAATACAGGCAAAGGAGAAGCCCTTATGCCAGGATCACGAAGAAGGACTACACTGGAAAAGGGGCAGGATAATCCCAGCCAAGCTTTACCAACCTATGGAAGACTCCTGCAGTGGGATCCCTCGGGGATGCCCCAGGACACAGACATCAGAAACACAATTGGGAACATACTAAAGAACTACAAGATCATAAAGAACAAATTAAAGAACTAAGAAAAGAGAATGAGAGACTCAAGAAGGACCGAGAGAGAGAAAATGACAAGCTCCGGAAGGAAGTAGAAACACTGAAAAGATCCCATGCTGAAAAAGAAAAAGAAACCACCAGTGACAAAAGACCTACAAAAAGGAGATGGAGAAGCTCCAAAAAGAAATAGAAACACTAAAGTAAATCAGAAGAGGAAAAGGAAAGGAAATCAAACACTCATCCATTCAAGGGGAAAGGAATGAAAAAAGCCTCAGAATCAGAAGGGAGGAAAGCAGAACAAGAATATCAGACCTGGAAGATAACACAGAACAACAAAACCTCAAGGAAAGATTATGAAAAATTTAAGAATACAAACAAAAGCGGAACAACCGGAGCTGTGGGACACTATGAAAAGATCAAACCTCCGCATGAAGGAATAGAGGAAGGAGAAGAATCCCAAGAGAATGGTATTGATCAGATCCTCAACAGAATAATAGATGGAAAACTTCCCCAAACTAAAAAGGACAAACCAATACCAATACAAGAAGCACAAGAACTCCAAAAGACAAGATCAGAAAAGAAATTCTCCAGCCACATGCATAGTTAAAATGCTAGACAACCCAAAACAAAGAAAAATCCCTCAAAGCGACAAGAGAAAAACAACAAGTGCCTATAAGGGGAAACCTATCAGAATAAACAATGGACTTCTAACGCAAACGATGAAGGCAAAGAAAGAACCTGGAGCAAAGCATTCCAGGTTAAGGGACAATGGATGCCAGCCCAGGTTACTATACCCAGCAAAATGTAATTCATAGTGGAAGGAGAGAGGAAAATCTTCCATGACATAAACAACTGAAAGAATAACATGTCCAGAAAACCAACCCTTCAGAGAATACTTGAAGCAATTCAAAGAACAGAAGAAAGGAGCAACCAACCCCAGGCACTAGAAGGAGAAATCAATAAAAGCATAACTGCAGAGTAGAAACCTAAATCAAAACCACAGATGAAATAAGGCAAAAGGAAGCAACACAAACCTATCAGTCATAACCTTAAAATATTAATGGACTAAATTCCCAATCAAAGACTAGACTGGGAGACTGGATTAGGAAACAGAATCCATCAATATGCTGTCTACAAGAAACACATCTTACCTTCAAGGATCAGCCACCACCTTAAAGTGAAGGATGAAAAAAATATTCCAAGCAAAGGTAACAAAAAGAAAGCGGTTGTTATTTTAATATCGAGAATAAATAGACTTCAAAGTAAAAAAATCAGAGAGACAAAGAAGGCCATTACATTCTCATCAAAGGAACAATCCACCAAGAGATTCACAATTATGAATATATATGCACCCAAACTGGTGCACCAAACTTTAAAGACAATTCTCCAGGACACAAGTCACAGACTAACCCAGCACACTCATAGTGGAGGATTTCAAACCCCATGAGTCCTTTGGATAGGTCAACAGGACAAAAAATAAACAGAGAGACATCAACCTGAACATATTTACACCAAATGACCTCATAGACCTCTACCAAAACATTCCCATCCTAAAATACCAGAGAATACACTTCTCTACTCAGCACCCCAAGAACATTCTCCAAAATCGACCACATCCTGGGACACAGAAGAAACCTCTACAAATACAAAAGATTGAAATAATTCATGCAATCCTGTCAGACACAGTGCAATGAAGCTCAACATCAACACCAGGACAAGCCCTCCTGCCCTACAAGAACACATGGAGACTAAACAAGACACTCTTGAATAATGAATGGGTCAAGGAAGAGATAAGAAAGAAAGAAAAAACTCTGGAACTGAATGACAAGGACAAAACAACACAACAAAACCATGGGATACTTTAAAAAGCATCCAAGAGGGAAGTTTATAGCCCTGGGTGCCTACATTAAAAAAACAAAGAGCACAAGTGAATGATCTAACACTACAAAAGCTAAAGCACTTGAGAGGCAACAACAGATGAACCCTAAAGCAACAGACAGGAAGAAATACAAAATCAGAGCATAAATCAATAGAATAGAGAACAAAGAAACAATACAAAAAATCAATGAAGCCAAAAGTTGGTCTTCGTTGAAAGAATAACAAGAAGACAGACCTCTAGCCCAGTTAACAAAAAGAAAGAAGGAACAAACTCCAAATCTATACAATCTGTGATGAAAAGGGAAATATCACAATGGACAAGGAAAGATCAAGAAAATTATACTGGGAATATTACAAGAAAACCTATACTACCAAGTTTGAAAACCTAGAAGAAATGGATGAATACCTGAAATCCTGGAATCACCAAAGCTTGGCCAAGAAGAGACCAGCAGCTTAAAACAGACCCATAACATAAATGAAAAATAGAGATGTAGTAAGAGCTCCCAACTAAAAAAACCCGGCCCACCAGACGTTCATTCACAGCAGAATTCTAGATAAAACATTTCAAAAAGACATACACAACCATTATTTCTGAACTGTTTTAGAATTATACAATCAGAGGGAATTCGCCCAAATTCCTTTCTATGAAGCCAACATCACCTATTACCAAACCAGGCAAAGAATAAACCAACTAAAAAGGAGAATTATGACCCATCTCCTCAATGAACACAGAATGCCAAAATTCGAAACAGAATACTGGCAAATCCCATACAGATTCACATCAAGAGATCATCCATCATGACCAAGTTGGATCTACCAGAGATGCATGGATGGTTCAGCAGATACGAAAATCAATAAACATCATCAAAAACATAAATGGAATCCAAGACGAAAACCACACCATCAATCTCAATGGATGCTGAAAAGCCTTTGACAAAATCCAGCATCCCTGTATGCTAAATGTCCTAGAAGGAAATGGATGGAGGGATCATTCCTCAATGTATCAAAGCATATACAGAAACCCACAGCCAATACAATCCTAAATGGGAAATGACCGAAACATTCCCTTTAAAGGTAGAACTCGGCAAGGCTGCCCCCTAGCAACTCACCACTCCTCTCAATATAGTGCTTGAAACACGTTGCTAGAGCAATAAGGCAAGAAAAGGATATTAAAGGATACTAAATTGGAAAAGAGGAAGTGAAAATATCCGCTGATTTGCTGATGAATATGATTGTTTACTTAAGGGATGCAAAAAACTCTTAACCAGAAAACTCCTAAAACGATTTAACAGCTTCAGCAAAGTGGCAGGATACAAATTAACCTTAAAAAATCAATGGCCTTTTATTTACACCAAGAAAAGCAACTGGAGAGAGAATTCAAAGAGACCTTCCCCACTCACAATAAAGCCTCAAAAAACAATAAGAGACCTAGGAACAAATAACCAAAGACACCAAGACCTCTACACAAGAATTTTAAACCTTAAAGAAAGAAATTGAAGAAGACCTCCAGAAGATGGAAAAACCTCCCATGCGCAGGGATTGGGAAAATGAACATTGTAAAAATGTCCAAGTTTACCAAAACTCTTGTATATAGATTTAAATGCAATCCCATCAAAATCCCCAAGAGTTGTTTCACAGGCTTGAAACAAAAGTTCTTAAATTCGTTGGAAAAGCAAAAGACCCCAAATAGCCAATCAACCCTGAGAGAAAAGAGCTACACAGGAGGGATCTCGATACCAGATTTAAAAACGATACGACAGGGCTAGAGTCATAAAACAGCTGTACTGGCACAAAACAGACCTTTACCAATGGAACAAAACCGAAGATCCAAATCTGAGCCCATACAATTTCAGGCAGCCATCTCATAGGTGACAAGGGGGCCAAGAAACCAGATGGAGAAAAGACAGCAATCTTCAGCAAGTGGTGTTGGCAAACTGGATCAAACCACTTGTAGAAAATGAAATTAAAACCCTACCCGACACTGTACAAAATCAACTCCAGATTGGATTAAAGCCTCAACGTGAAACCCCAAACTCTGAAGGTAATAAGGAAGAAAAAGTTGGCAGCAGACTACAAGACATAGGCATAGGAAAAGACTTCCTAAATCAGACAGCAGCTGCACCAAATTAAGGTCGACAATTGACAAATGGGGCCTCATCAACGCAAAAGCCTTCTGTACATCAAAAGAACAATCAAGGAATGAAGAGAAATCCCCACAGAGTGGGAGGAAAACCTTCACTGCAAGATACATCTGACAAAGCATTGATTTACAGAATATATAAACTACTGAAAAACAAGGAAGAAAAAAGAAAACAAATGACCCACTCAATAGATGGAGCAAGAACTGAACAGAGACTTCACAAAGTGAGGAATTTAAGATGTCTTGAGAAACACCTCAAGAACTGCTCAACATCACTAATCATTAAGGAAATGCAAAGGAAAAAACCACTTTAAAGATATCATCTTACTCCAATAAGACTGGCTAGGATCAAGAAACAAATGATACCAAGTGCTGGAGAGGTTGGGGGAAAGGGAAAACTCATCCACTGCTGGTGGGAAAATAGTTAAACTACTTCGTACAGCCACTATGGAAAGACAGTGTGGAGAACCCTTGGAAGCTTGGAAATGAACTTGCCACCACCCAGCCATACCACTCCTGGGCATGTCCTCAAGACTTTACGCCACCACAGAGATACAAGCACGACCAATGTTATTGCAGCTCTTTTCTCTTCACAATAGCAAAGGAGCTGGAACCCAACCTAAATGATGCCCCTCAGCTGACGAGTGGGATAGAGAAAATGTGGTACACAATACTATATAAACAATGGAGTTCTAATGCAGCAGTAAAGAAAGAGCGAAATCCACAGCTTTGCAGGAATGGCTGGAGCTCGAGGACAGCATGTTGAGTGAAGTAACACAGTCCAGAAAAAAGACGACAATGGTATTCCTCATCTGTGGAGGCTAGTGCCAACTACCCAGTGGTAAGTAGTCTTGTGTAGGGCCCCCCTGACTTTTTGTACAAAGCAAGTTGGGGGCATAAAGCAGTTTGGAAACAACAACAACAACAAAAACAACACAAAAGACTGCATCAAAGAACTGACTGAGACGGTGAACTTCTGCTTCAAAACAGTCAACTGCCCCATGGAAAATACTGAGAAAGACTGAGAGATGGAAAGCAAGTTTGGCAGAATGAATGAGCTCTGGCGGGGGGGGGGAAGGAGCGGGAACACGGGGTCTAAGATGTGTTAAAAATAAAAAATAAATTAATGTGAAAAAAATAAAAAAAAATTGAATTCCAAATTAACATCATTACGGAGTTCCTATTAGTTAATTATTATTATTATTATTATTATTATTAAAAAAAAAAGGACCTCATGTCCTGTTGTAAATTCAGCTCCTGTCTCTTTTCTGGGTTTTCTATAAATGCTCATCCGTACACCGTACACAACTGATAACACACAAGCATAATGACCTCTTAGGTGAACATTTCCCTTTTCCTCTTTTGCTTCTTTTCATTTTCTAATAAATCTTGTTACAGAATTTTAAAAGAAGGAGAAAGTGGAGTAGCACACTGAATTGTTTCTACCACAGATGTCATCAGCCCAGCATCATTCAATTAAGTTCTGGAACACTTAGGCAGAGTTACTGTGGGCTATGTGCGTAGGCTACTCATCTCTCCTCCTTGTATCAGTGAGGAAAGGGATGGGATGTCCCAAAAGGTGTCAGTCACACTTTCCCTGCTTCTGAGAAGGAAATACACAGGCATCTTTGACACAGAAATTTCTGGTGCTTATTTGAGATTTCCAGTTCCTCTTGAGTCCTCTATCTTGGTTAGCACTAAACATGATACAGAGGGCAGAAAGGCCTTCAGAGAAATGATTAGTTCGAATCTGTGGTCTGCATTTCCTAACCTTTGGGAAATGGCTTATCTTTTGCGAATTTGTTTTCTTTTTTCCCCTTTGATAAAATGGAATATATTACTATTACCTAACAGGTTTATTACTATGTTGAATAAGTACAGCAAGTAACCTAGTTTATTCCCTTTCAAAAATAGGTGAGGAAGGAATTACTACCCATATTTAAGTGTAAGTTAGAAAGAAGGAACTAATACATGCAGGTGATACATACACACCACACACAACACAACACAAACAACAATCTAGCAACAAAATTAATATATGACAAAATCAAACATCTCTCACAAAATATATCAATGGATACAATTCACCCAAATAAAAAGATAGTAGGATTAAATGATAAAATGCTACCTAAAATTTAACTTCATGCTCCATTCAAAAAGAAGAGGACTAAGATGTAGCTCAGTGGTACAGGATTTGCTTCTGAAAAAGAACATGAGTGATATTGTACCAGGGGAACGTAAGCAAAGGCAAAGCAGCAGTGTTCACAGTCTCAGTGCACGAACACCAAAACCAGGACCACAATATTCCTGACTGAAAGTAGGAGAAGAAACGCAAACTACAACGATAAACAATTCACGGGACTGGCTTATGACAGGATTTAGCAGCTAATGACATATTTTATATACACAAAGCATAATATGTAAGAAATATAAGGAGAAGTATGAAACATTTAAATAAAGAGGTATTAATTCCCTTCTCTTGCTGGCGTGTTTGCTAGAATCATTCGAGTCAATGTATAAGGCTGTGGAAGATGATAACTGTACAGATGAGTTTAGTAGTTTGTATGGGCAGAGAAACTCTTCTTTACAAGCGACCATGGAGCATTCATAAATTAGAGAGCACAGAACCCTCAATAAATTCAAATTAACCATAATGTTGTATCTAATTGAGTGGGAAACCATAATCTTGGTGTGTGTATCTGTGTGGTGTGAGGTACTGTTCAATGTGCGCATGTGTATACATGTGCCTAGAAGCCAGAAGACAACTTTGGATTCATGCCTCAATGAACATCCATAGTGGAAAACCAGAATTTTTAAAAAGCTGCCAGGTGTGGTGTTGCACACCTTTGATCCTAAGCAGAGGCAGGCAGACGAGGTGGGATCTCTGTTGAGTTCAAGCCTGGTCTTCAGATTGAGTTCCAGGACAGCTGGGGCTACAGGGAGAACCTGTCTCAAAAAGACCAAAAAAAAAAAAAAAGTCGAAATGTACAGGGGATAGGAAACTTAAAAATAGGAGGAGCAAAATTTGAGTCACTGGGAACAAAAAGTGTCTTATGTAAAATTCTTGGTCACATTAGAAATAAAAACTAAAGCCTGTGCATATCAGACATAAAGTATATGTAGATAATATAATGCAGCATGTCAGTTACACAGTATATGAGTGTGTGTGTTTACACACATAGGCAGTCCTTACTCCTTTTACCTCTTCTGAGAAGTCCCAGATGTCTTCAGTAACACCCTTCAGAATACCCAGGTTTAATGTGAAGATGGCAGACTCATTTCTCATTTATCCAAGGAATCCGAATGATGCTTTAAATAAAGGCACAACATTGATCCATCAACAGAAGAGACTGCTTACACTCGGTAGCAAGTAAGCACTTTCAAAGTTAAGTTTATCTAACAGGTAGGAAGTGACATGTCGAGATGCTGATGTACCTCACTCCATTCTATCTTGACTCCCTGAATACTTGGTTATCCACCACAATCAACTCCTGCTTGTTTAGGAGAACTGATCTACCCCAACAAGGGCTACAGACCACAAAGAGTAGAAAACCCCCTTAAAGCAAGCCAAGAAAATGAGTACTGAGTTAGCAAGGGCATTGTAGAATGAAACACATTCTACAACTGAAACACTTTCTGATTTGATGTTTGCTTTTCACAGACTCCTCTATCAACTCTTGGCATAGCCCTTAAATTCTACAACTATTCAATAACTAAGAAGAGTATGAAAGGCTGTGATCATGGATGGTGGGAAATCAACGAACACATGTAAGTGATTGTATCAGGCCTCAAAACCATATCTTGCGGCTTCTGGCTCATGGCCTCTGTGTTGCTGGGCTGTCTGTGAGTATAGTCTACACTTCACAAAAGTATTTGGAAATGAAGTGTTTGAATCCTAGAACCACTGGGGAAAAATTTAATAAAAAGGGCTGATATATATATATACATATATTATATCTATATATCATATATACATATACATATGAGATATATTAATCAATAATATAGGATATGAGATATAATATATATATGATATATAATATGATATATATATATCATAAGATTATATATTAGAGATAGATATCATGTAGATTTAGATAGATAATAGAATATATATATGAATATATATGATATATATATATCATATATATATATGATATAAATATATATAGATTATCATATAGATGATATATATATGATAATATTATCCATATATATATAAATATAGAATATCATATATTATATATAATCATATTAAAAAGCAAATATAAAATATATATATCATATATTTATATATATATGATATATATATAAAATATAAAAATTTTTTTTTTTTTTTATATATATATCATATATATCATATATATATATATATATATATATATGAATACGTTAGCCAGTTCTTCATGATAGGAGAGGTCTGACTGACCTGGCTGGGTTCTAGCTCTGGTAAATGGGTTGAGGCTGATCACAAAGAATTTCAGAGAGATGTCAGTGCCTGGGCTTCCTAAACCAACCATCCTGTCTCTATGGCTCTTAATTTGTTGCTTAGATATTACTGTTGATTTGTTCCTAAAACTATAATTAGTATTGCAAAAACACTGGATGGACTGTCTTGGTGGGAGAAAGCTTCTCAATTAACTTTCAAAGATTTGTCTTGTGAGGATAAAGGATTTGCTTGCTAATATTTTGTTCAATTTTTAGTATTTTATTTAAAAAAAAAAAAAAAAAAAAAAATTTCTTTCTTTCTTTCTCTTCTTTCTTTCTTTTCTTTTCTTCTTTCTTTCTTTCTTCTTCTTTTCTTTCTTTCTGTGTTCGTTCATGAGTGTGGTATGTATGTGTATGACTGTA
>VZQC01010661.1:0-48572 GCA_009823505.1 Rhizomys pruinosus | reverse complement strand
TAAGAGCACCGACTGCTCTTGCAGAGGACCCGGGTTTGATCCCCAGCACCCACATGGCGGCTGAGAACCATCTTTAACTCCAGTTCCAGGGGAATCCAAGACCCTCTTCTGACCTCTGCGGCATCGCACGACACGGGTGGACAAACCTACATGCAGTCAGTACATTCATACACATACAAAAATGATAATAAATAAAAATAAATAAAAAATAAAAATAAATAAAAAATAATTTATACTTGGAAAATGTCGCAATGATTTTAAAGAATATTTCACCCAATAATTTGTAGCAACACAGAAAGATGATTTATTTACTGTATGTAATGAAAGGCAACCATAAATAACAACCGATACACTTTATATTTTATATAATTTACACCATGCCTATACAAATACACAGTGAAATTCACACTAAAAAGTATTTCAGAGCACTCCCTGTTTTTTTCACTACTGTAGAATTTCCACTAACAGAGGTATGTTACACATTTATTGCTTAGGACTATATCATATATCCTTTAAACCAGATATTATTTATTTATTTATTTTTGAGGCAGGGTCTCCCTATAGCCCCATCTGGCCTGGAACTCACTCTGTAGACCAGGCTGGCCTTGAACTCACAGAGATCTGCCTGCCTCTGCCTCCAAGTGCTAGGATTAAAGGCATGAGCCACCATTCAAGGCTTAAGATGGTTCTTAGACCACTGAGCCATCTCTCCAGCCCCCCAAACCGTATTTTAATATTGTGACTTGAAAATGATAAACAGTATTTTTTTTCATATTAAACTGGTAGTTTTATCCAGGTTTGATCTTAATATGTTGAGAACAGAGCAGGAAGGGAAGGGCGAAGTCTGGCTCCCATCAGTAATTTTTGTGCTTAATCAAGGTTGACTGGATTAGAGTCTTAAATTTCTTCAAGGTAAAACCAGGCATAGGGGATGCATGCCTATGATCCCAGCACTTGGAAGGTTAAGACAGGAAATTCCCTAACAAGTTCTACAGGGGGGGGGGACCCTCAAAATTATGTATTTAACTTTTTCTTTTTCCAAAGGTCAAGTTTTGATTGGTATAGGCGGTAAAGTCGAAATGTATTTTATTCCATTTCCCCCAAATAAGAAGATAGGAATATTTATTTTGAGCCTTCTTCCTTCTACCTAACATTTAAACAAAGCTTAAAACCATGTCAGACCAGAAAACCGAGACTTGATGGTATACAGTTTATTAACCTTTTCTTTTGTTTCTGCCACAAAAGCCACATCATTCTTAACATTCTCTATTCTTCTCATATCCTTGATTTCATATTCAAATTACCACACAGCATTGTGGCTGGCTCTGTTCTTGAGCTATCCACAAAAAGGCCTCTTATAGTCATTTGCTGTTGTTATTTTAGTTTTTGAGACAAGCTCAGGCTACCCTGGAACCTGATATATAGCACAGGCTGGACCTAAACTCCCAACCCTAATTCTCTTGCTTCATCTCCAAAGCCCAGAGATTATAGATGTAGAGCACCACATCTGATTCCTAAACTATTCTTTTTTCTTTTCTTTTCTTTTTTTTTTTTTTTTTGGTCTTTTCGAGACAGCATCTCCCTATAGCCCCAGCTGTCCTGGAACTTACTCTGTAGACCAGGCTAGCCTTGAACTCACAAAGATCTGCCTGCCTCTGCCTCCCGAGTGCTAGGATTAAAGGCGTGCATCACCACACCTGGCTCCTAAACTATTCTTAATCCAGTTCTTCATCTGCCAATAACCGCTGCTTGACCACAGGAAAACTACACACTCAGTTGAGTGTCCTTAGGATAAATATATCAATAATTTAGAGCTACTTGATGAAGGAGCTATATAAGTTTGTTCCCTTTAATTTTATATTACTCCAAAATATACATATATACACTCCATACATATACCAAATTTACAAAGTCTGAAAATAAACTATAGGTTAATTTCAAAACACATTTAAGGATTCACAGTTTTACAGTAAACTTGCATTCAGGTAAAAAGAAATATAATTTTACATTTCTAAATTACATAGCAAGTTGATATAGGTTTTAATGTATTTTTAAAAAGGCAATTTATTCGTTCTCATAAACGTTAGAACTGAGGGAAAGAGAGACATATACTTCCAGCTATATCTACAGCAATATTAGTCAATGTGGTGTTATCTTTACTAACAAATTACCCACCTTGCTTAATGTATACACAAAAAGTGATATAAGCATATTATATATAAAACACACAACAACAAATGGATACTTACACAAAATATTTGACACTGTCAGCACTTACACTTGATCAAAGACTCTTCATCTGTACATTCTCTGAACATTAAGGAATAGTCACAGCTTTATAACATACTTAACTACAGAAGAACAGGAATGAATGGGGAGGGAGCTGATAACAATTGAAATACATAAGAAAGCCATGTAAAAATTACATATACAACTTAACCATGTCTTATCTGAATGAATTCCTTTTGCAGGATTAAACTTACTAGTAAGGGGTCCAGAGTACAAGACACAGTAACAGAGAAACTAGTTTTCATTTTCACTCCTTGGCATAGTTATTAAAAATAAACACTTGTGGGTATTTTGCCTGGGAACCCTTCATACCCTTGGGAATTCTCATTTTGCTGTGCTTTAAAAAATAAAATAAAATAATAAAATAAAAATTAAAAAAAGAAATAAAAACTACTCGCAAGTAGGGCACCCCATAGTCCCAACTGCTCAAGAAGCAGAAGTAGGAAGACTGCTCGAACCCAGAGTTCAAGTCTAGCCTAGGAAACAAAGTGGGACCACGTGCCAAACAAGAAGAGAAAGCAAAAAGAAACACTCACAAATAACATACAGCCTAGCTTTCTAAATTGACAAAAACTCGAAGAACCTGTTCAACTGAAGAATAAAAATATTCAAAGGAACTAGAGCTGCCTAGTAGTCTTAAAACGTAGAAAACCTCCAGATTCAATCTCTAGTACCACAACCCCCCCCCACACACAAATTCAGCACTCACCAAGTGTACCAAAAGTACTTCCCCTTCACCCACTCAGCTCAGAGACTTAGAGTGTCTTCATGGCTTCCTAATGTGTGCTTATACTGAGCATGTACCGCTCAGCACAACAACGATAAGGATTTATAGAAAAGCTACTGTGCAGTGCCTGTTAAGCTTACAGCATACAGGGATCTGGCAGCTCTGGGGAGACACTGGCACAGGCAGCCTTTGTGTCTTACCACGTTCTTGGTCTGCCCATTGATACACTGTTAACACGGGAACTCCAGGCCAGCCTGGCAAATCAGGCCCATCGTCCACTGGAGGCAAGGCTTCTGCTGAATGAAAAGTTGATCTCAGAGTTCTTGTATTTTCCCCAGGCACCAAAAGGCACTACCACCACGGTGCTGTTGTCTTCCGCTCCGTACTGGATGGCCTGCAGGGTTTGCCAGGGAGGAGAGAAAAACGCTGGAATTCATTGAATTTCTGTATAAACAGAACCTCCCTTTTCTAGGGAAAGCCAAATGGACTTGACACAGTTAACAAGTGCAATTACCTCACAACGTCTGTGATCCCTTCACCCTGTAGCCATGTCCATGACATTACTAAACAGCACATGAATGACAGATTCCCAGACAACCACATCTACATTGTACTGCAGCAGTCTTAGCTACAGGAACACCAGTGATCTGAAGCTCTTGAAGAAGATCTGAGTAAAACCCTTCCCGCGGTGCTTAAAACATGGTGTGGTAATTCTTACTAACATTTTGCTTCTAGAAATTTAGCCAAAGAAATTAAAAAAAATGTTGGGGGAGGTATGAATAAAATTAAAGTATAATGAAATAAATGTATAAAAATGCTGTAAAAAAACTTTTCACATGCTAACTGAAAATTTACAAAAATCTTAGAAATGGATATGTAGGGATTTATGATTACAAACTGTTTATAATGGCCCTTACACAATGGGTAAGAAGGCATAGGTTAAATTGCCTACAGCAGAATTATAAACCACTTGTAGGAACTAGTCCAAATGAGTGCTGTAGTCAGTACTGTTAAGTGTTGGGGGTTGTACTTAGCATCAAACAGATCAAAAGGCTTCATAGCTTGAGACCAAAACTGTAAAGGAAAAAAGCTGATAAAAATATCCAGTATGGGGCTGGAGAGATGGCCTAGCGGTTAAGACTGCTCTTGCAGAGGACCCGGGTTCAATCCCCAGCACCCACATGGTGGCTGAAAACCGTCTTTAACTCCAGTTCCAGGGGAGCCTGACGCCCTCTTCTGACCTCTGCAGCATTGCATGACACGGGTGCACAAACCTACATGCAGACAGTACATTCAAACACATATGAAAATAAATAAAAAAGGGGGCGGGGGGCAGGAGAGGGGGGCACAGTCTAGATTTTATGAAATTTTGTATGAAATGCACAAAGCTTCAATAAAAATTGGCTTAAGAAAAGTTTGGCCAAAAGTTGATCTCTCAATTCAAAATGTAAATATTGGAAATGTAAATAGGGATGTTGAATTAAAGCACAATTAGTAATGGCTGACTTAAACCACTATCTATCCGGACAGTAATATTTTTTTTTTTTTTTTTTTTTTTTTTTTTGGTCTTTTCGGACAAGGTCTCCCTGTAGTCCCAGGTGTCCTGAAAATTCGCTCTGTAACCAGGCGCCTTGAACAACAAAGATCTGCCTGCCTCTGCCTCCAAGTGCTAGGATTAAAGGTGTGCGCCACCATGCCCAGCTAGGACAGACTATTAAGCGTGTTCTTTACTGGTTATTACCTGGCTTTCCTCAAATTATAGTTCTGACAGACAATTGTCATTCGTTCCCTGTTTCATATTTTTATTGGTCCTTTTCAACATATCATTTCTAAAAGGCAGAAGCGACATGCTAGTGTGGTTGCCTAATTGGGGGGTGTTTTCTTCTTTTTTTGGGGGGGTTCTTTTTGCGACACGGGTCCCCCTGGAGCTCCAGCTGTCCTGGAAACTAGCTATGTAGAGACCAGGCTGGCCTGAACTCACAAGAGTCTCATGCCTGCTGCCATCTCTCCAAGTTGCTGGATTAGAGGCGTTGTGTCCACCAAGATAGCTATCATCATACTTCTTGAACATACTACTTTTACTTAACTTTGGGGTGAATTGTAAAAATTGCTAATCAGCAAGGCATGGTGGCCATGCCTTTAATCCTAGCACTTGGGAGGCAGCAGGTCAATGAGGATTCTTGTGGAGGTCAGGCCAGTCTGGTTACGAGGGAGTTTCCGGACAGCCAGAGCTACAGGAGACCTGTCTAAAAAGACCCTAAAAAAAAAAAAAAAAAATTTTTTATTTTTATTTTATATGTGTTTGAATTGTACTGTCTGCATGTAGTTTGTGCACGAACCGTGTCATGCAATGCTGCAGAGGTCAGAATGAGGGCGTCATGCTCCCCTGGAACTGGAGTTAAGACGGTTTTTCAGCCACCATGTGGGTGCTGGGGATTGAACCGGGTCCTCGCAGAGAGCAGTCTTAACCGCTAGGGCCACTCTCCAGCCCATACTGGATATTTTTATCAGCTTTTTTCCTTTACAGTTTTGGTCTCAAGCTATGAAGCCTTTTGATCTGTTTGATGCTAAGTACAACCCCCAACACTTAACAGTACTGACTACAGCACTCATTTGGACTAGTTCCTACAAGTGGTTTATAATTCTGCTGTAGGCAATTTAACCTATGCCTTCTTACCCATTGTGTAAGGGCCATTATAAACAGTTTGTAATCATAAATCCCTACATATCCATTTCTAAGATTTTTGTAATTTTCAGTTAGATGTGAAAAGTTTTTTTACAGCATTTTTATACATTTATTTCATTATACTTTAATTTTATTCATACCTCCCCCAACATTTTTTTTAATTTCTTTGGCTAAATTTCTAGAAGAAAATGTTAGTAAGAATTACCACACCATGTTTTAAGCACCGCGGGAAGGGTTTTACTCAGATCTTCTTCAAGAGCTTCAGATCACTGGTGTTCCTGTAGCTAAGACTGCTGCAGTACAATGTAGATGTGGTTGTCTGGGAATCTGTCATTCATGTGCTGTTTAGTAATGTCATGGACATGGCTACAGGGTGAAGGGATCACAGATGTTGTGAGGTAATTGCACTTGTTAACTGTGTCAAGTCCATTTGGCTTTCCCTAGAAAAGGGAGGTTCTGTTTATACAGAAATTCAATGAATTCCAGCGTTTTTCTCTCCTCCCTGGCAAACCCTGCAGGCCATCCAGTACGGAGCGGAAGACAACAGCACCGTGGTGGTAGTGCCTTTTGGTGCCTGGGGAAAATACAAGAACTCTGAGATCAACTTTTCATTCAGCAGAAGCCTTGCCTCCAGTGGACGATGGGCCTGATTTGCCCAAGGCTGGGCCTGGAAGTTCCCTGTTAAACAGTTAATCAATGGGCAGACCAAGAAGTGGTAAGACACAAGGCTGCCTGTGCCAGTGTCCCCAGAGCTGCAGATCCCTGTATGCTGTAAGCTTAACAAGCACTGCACAGAGCTTTTCTATAAATCCTTATCGTTGTTGTGCTGAGCGGTACATGCTCAGTATAAGCACACATTAGGAAGCCATGAAGACACTCTAAGTCTCTGAGCTGAGTGGGTGAAGGGGAAGTACTTTTGGTACAACGGTGAGTGCTGATTTGTGTGTTGGTGGGGTGTGGTCTAGTTATCTTGTTTTTTTTTTAGTTTTAAAAGACATCATAACATACTGCTATAGTTTTGAATATTTTTATTCTTCACATTGAACAGGTTTCTTCGAGTTTTTGTCAATTTAGAAAGCTAGGCTTATGTTATTTGTGAGTGTTTCTTTTTGCTTTCTCTTCTTGTTTGGCACGTGGTCCCACTTTGTTTCCTAGGCTAGACTTGAACTCTGGGTTCGAGCAGTCTTCCTACTTCTGCTTCTTGAGCAGTTGGGACTATGGGGTGCCCTCATTGCAGAGTTTTATTTTTTTTTAATTATTTTATTTTATTACTTTTATTTTATATTTTTTACAGCACAGCAAAATGAGAATTCCCAAGGGTATGAAGGGTTCCCAGGCAAAATACCCACAAGTGTTTATTTTTAATAACTATGCCAAGGAGTGAAAATGAAAACTAGTTTCTCTGTTACTGTGTCTTGTACTCTGGACCCCTTACTAGTAAGTTTAATCCTGCAAAAGGAATTCATTCAGATAAGACATGGTTAAGTTGTATATGTAATTTTTACATGGCTTCTTATGTATTTTCAATTGTTATCAGCTCATCCCATTCATTCCTGTTCTTCTGGTAGTTAAGATATGTATAAAGCTGTGACTTATTCTTAATGTTCAGAGAATGTACGATGAAAGAGTCTTTGATCAAGTGTAAGTGTTGAAGTGTCAAATATTTTGTGTAAGTATCCATTTGTTTGTTGTGTGTTTTATATATAATATGCTTTATATCATTTTGTGTATACATTAGGCAAGGTGGGTCATTTGTTAGTAAAGATAATATACACATTGACTAATTGATATTGCTGTAGATATAGCTGGAAGTATATATCTCTATTTTCATCAGTTCTAAAATTTATGAGAAAAAACCGAAAAATAAAATGGCCCCCCCTTTTTTTTAAAAAAAATAAACAAATTTAAAACCATATAAATTCAACTTGGCATGTAATTTAGAAATGAAATTATTATTTCTTTTATACCTGAATGCAAGTTATGTAAAACTGTGAATCCATAAAATGTGTTTTGAATTAACCTATAGTATTTATTTTCAGACTTTGTTAAATTTGGTGTATGTATGGATGTATATATGCATTTTTGGAGTATATAAAATTAAAGGAAAAACTTATATAGCTCCTTCATCAAGTAGCTCTAAATTATTGATATATTTATCCTAAGGACACTCAACTGAGTGTGTAGTTTTCCTGTGGTCAAGCAGCGGTTATTGGCAGATGAAGAACTGGATTAAGAATAAGTTTAGGAGTCCAGGTGTGGTGATGCACGCATTTAATCCTAGGCTCGGGGTAGGCGAGGCAGGCAGATTTTGTGATGTGCAGGCAGCCTGTGTCTTCAGAGAAGAGTTCCCAGGACAGCTAGGGCTACAGGGAGATCGTCTCCGAAAGACAAAAAAAAAAAAAAGAAAAAGAAAAGAAAAAGAAAGTTTTTTAGCGGAATAGATGTGGTGCTCTATCATCTATAATATGAGCTTTGAGATGAAGTCAAGAGAATTAGGAGTTGGGAGTTTAGGTCCAGCTGTGCTATATACAAGGTTCGGTTTAGCCGAAGCTGTCTCAAAAACTAAAATAACAACAGCAAATGACTATAAGAGGCCTTTTTGTGGATAGCTCAAGAACAGAGCCAGCCACAATGCTGTGTGGTAATTTGAATATGAAATCAAGGATATGAGAAGAATAGAGAATGTTAAGAATGATGTGGCTTTTGTGGCAGAAACAAAAGAAAAGGTTAATAAACTGTATACCATCAAGTCTCGGTTTTCTGGTCTGACATGGTTTTAAGCTTTGTTTAAATGTTAGGTAGAAGGAAGAAGGCTCAAAATAAATATTCCTATCTTCTTATTTGGGGGAAATGGAATAAAATACATTTCGACTTTACCGCCTATACCAATCAAAACTTATGACCTTTGGAAAAAAAAGTTAAATTTACATAATTTTGAGGGTCCCCCCCCCCTGTAGAACTTGTTAGGGAATTTCCTGTCTTAACCTTCCAAGTGTGGATCATAGGGCATGCACCTATGCCTGGTTTTACTGAAGAATTTAAGAACCTAATTCCAGTCAATTGATTAAGACAAAAAATTACTCGTGGGCAGACTTCGCCTTCCATTCCTGCTCTGTTCTCACATATTAAGATAAACTGGATAAAACTACCAGTGTTAATAATGAAAAAAAATACTGTTTATCATTTTCAAGTCACAATATTAAAATAAGGTTGGGGGGCTGGAGAGAATGGCTCAGTGTCTGAGAACATATTAAGCTTGATGGTGGCTTCAATGCTTTAATCTAGCACTTGGAGGCAGATGGCAGGCAGATTCTGTGAGTTCAAGGCCACCTGGTACTCAGAGTGAGTTACAGGCCAGATGGGGCTATAAGGGAGGACCCTGCCTCAAAAATAAATAATAAATAATATCTGGTTTAGAAGGTATATTATAGTCTAGCAATAAATGTTAAAACATACCTCGTTAGTGGAAATTCAACAGTAGTGGAAAAAAACAGGGTAGTGCTCTGAAACTTTTTAGTGTGATTACTGTATTTGTTGAGCAGGTGTAAATTATAATACTAAATACTAAGTGTATCACGGTGTATTTTATGTTGCGTTTCATTACATACAGTAATAAAATTTTTCTGTGTTGCTACAAATATTGGTGAAATATTTCTTTAAAATGCTCTCTGACTTTTCCAAGTAATAATTATTTTTTATTTATTTTATTTTTATTTATTTTATTTATTATCATTTTTGTATGTGTATGAAGTGTACTGCCTCCATGTGGTTTGTCATCCGTGTGTTGCATGTGCCGCAGAGGTCAGAAGAGGGTATTGGATTCCCTGAACTGGAGTTAGAGGTTCACCGCCATGTGGGCTTGGGATTCAAACCCGGGTCCTGCAAGAGCAGTCGGTGCTCTTAAGCGCTAGGCGATCTCTCCAGCACACAGTATAAATTTCAGTTCTTGTATAGATTCAAGAGTGAATGCGGTTCTGCTCTCCATAAGCCTTCATCTGTTAATATTATTTGTGCTTCTTTAGTGCTTCAAGGCCCTGATTTTTCTGATGGGAAAAGAGTCCTTTGGGAGGGATCATTTGATTTGTTATATTCTATGATAATAAACTTTCCCCATATCAACACTATAAAACATTGCTTTTAGATCAGCATGTTGGTGCATGTGTTTTAAGTCCCACATGAGCTAGAGGCAAGGTGGGAATCTCTATGGTTCAGGCAACTGGGGACCTGATAGTGAGATCCTGTCTTTAAAATAAAAGGGGGGGGGGCTGGGAAGATGCTAGCGGTTAGAGTGCCGACCGCTCTCACAGAAGACGGGTTATTCCCGCCACCCACATGGCGGCCGGAACCATCTGAAACTCCAATTCCAGGAAACTGCCATGTTTCCAGGGATCTGAGACCCTCTTTCGACCTNATAGTTCTGCTGTTAAGGGCAGAAAACGTGAGGATTTTTACTTCCACATTAAATGGAAATAAGTGCTGATTTACTATTTGTATTCTTAGATGCTTAGCAAACCAGAATGAACAGTTAATTTTGAAACTTTCCCCATACATCCTGGGATTTTGGAACTGTGAAGACGGGTGGATAAAAACCCAAGCTTTTTTTTTTTTTTTTTTTTTTTTTTTTTGTCTTTCGGCAGGGTTCTCCCTGTAGCCCTAGCTGTCCTGGGCACTCCACTCTGAGACCAGGCTGGCCTTGAATTCACAAAGATCCGCCTGTCTCTGCCTCCCGTATGATATGACTAAGGCGTGCCGCCACCACGCCCGGCACAAACCCAAGCTTTTTTAAATTCATAGATGAGAGAGCTGTGAAGTACAGCTTATACAATGAAATTTCATTAAAGACCACCTCTGTTTAAAGACTGCTTTCTAACATGCTGCTGCTGACAGCTAACATAAACAGGAAGAATCCAAAATTCCCTGAGTGGGTAGAACCTGAATAAATGTCTGTGTTTTCTTTCCTGGCTTTTAAACTTATTTGAGCATATTATAGTTGATCAAACGGCAAAGATTTCATTGTTGTACAAATGATTTCATTGTTACAATTTTGGGATGATCTCAAGTTAAGTTGAAAGTTAGAGCACTTGTTAATGTAAGCACCATTAGTATTTAAGTTAGAACATTTATGTCATGTACTGACATGTATTTTAGCATTGCAGGGACACTGTCACTTTGACACAGCAGTTCCAAAATCAAGATACGGGGTGGGACGCTAGAGCTCTCGTAGATGCTGATTCTCAATAAAGGGACGGTAGCATGACTACAGAAGATAAAGTAGACTTTGTTCATGTTTTTCCATTTATTTTTCCGATTAAAGCAGGAATTCTAATATACCAATTGGAAAATTTATTTATGTAATTATCTCTTTCCAAAATGTATTATTGATGAAATTAAAATTGATTTTTTTTTTGGAAAAAAAGTTCTTAGAGCAAATATCGGTCAATCAAATCCATTATTTTCTTCAAAAAATTAACTTTTAAGCGTCCAAATCTTTTTGAGTCATATCTGGTATTTTTCAATCTTTAAATGAATTAACCAATCTTCTCGAGATCATTCCTGCTTTAAACGTTACCTTTCTCAATTTCTGTCACTCTGCTTTATTTTTTTTTAAGTTTATAATTTCATAGTATGTTCACTTTTGGCAAGGCTCAATGCACCTTAAAAATTTTTTTTAAGTGGTAAAGAACTAAGGACAGATGACAGTAAATCAGAAAAGGACACAGTGCAGCCTGGTCAGCTGGGGAAGTATGGCACCCTCAACCACAGCGACTTGATGTCAGAGAAAAGTAACGTTCCTCCAGTGCTCTGACACAGGCATGAGTCGAAGCTGGTTGTACTGGTCTATGTTTGGCTATGGCTCTATGATTAGATCCTTCTGGAACTAATAGTGTTAACTGGGTCACATTTATAAAGAACTGGAATGAATTGCATTCTCCATTGTTCACATCTTCTGTTAATCTAGTGGTGTCTGTAAGTTTGCTTCAGACCGAGAGAGAACTAACATACCAAAAAAAGAATGGGCCTTTAGCCATTTGATGAATTATTATGTATTTGTGCGTGTGAACATTTGTAAAACTAAAATGATTATAGAAGGACAGAATATATTATGTAGAACTTGGAGAGCAAATGGCCTGTTCTTGACATGTCTTACTTTGACCATTAACTGACAATACGTTGTGACTGGACGGGAGTAAGAACAAAACGGAACAACCTAAATCCCATGATTATAGAAAAGTCCACCCATGGACCCAGCAGATGTGTCATCCTGCCACAGTAGCCAGTCAAATGACATTTTATATGCTGTGTTTTGACACCTGACATACACACAAAAAGATATCATAATTAAATTTCAGTTCGCCCTTTTATGAAGAGGCTTTTTGGAGACATACTTTGCTTACCAAGTTAGATTAGCAACCTTTTTTGTTTGCATGGAGCCTTGTTACTGAATCAAATAATTGTTTCTTTGCATGCTTTTACTTACATAGTTCATTTGCATAGCTCTAATTAATAAGAATGATACATCCCAGCCTTAGTTTATTGTGCCTGTGTTTTATTTTGTGATAAAACTTCCATATGTGATTAGTTGACTGTCACTAACTGATACTCTATTTTATAATATTTGTAGCAACCCTTCTGACCTCTGGGACTACTGCAACAGTAGCCCTGTTGCGAGATGGTATTGAACTGGTTGTAGCCAGTGTTGGGGACAGCCGGGCTCTTTTGTGTAGAAAAGGGAAACCCATGAAGCTGACCACTGACCATACTCCAGAAAGAAAGGATGAGAAAAAAAGGTACTGTCACCGCCATCAGCCGTTCTATGAGCGTGATGTTTACAGTTCCCATAGATATGAAATTGTGCATTTTTCCCACAGCACAGGGCATCACCAGGGCCTTGTGTGTAAGCAGGCAACACCATTGCTCCTGCCACTCCCTCATGCTCAAGATTTCTTGTTTACTTTGTTTTATCTTTGGAAAGGTCTCTCTGTGTGCCGACTGCTTCATACCTGCATCCTCACTCCTCAGCCTGTCAGTGCTGGTATTATGACGCATGTGTACCTGCTGGCCTAATGTTTCATTTTTATCTTATTCTATTTATTGACTCAAAATTTTGCTATATAGCCCAGGCTAGGCTTAAACTGAAAACCCTCCTCAGTCTCCCCAAATTCTGAGATTATGGGTTTGTGTTGGCAGACCAGGCTCTAAATTTTACATTTTAAATTGACGTTTAAGCCAGTGCATTAATTTTCGGTATGTCCCATCTTCAGTCTTTTATTTTTTCTTAATTAGGATCAAGAAATGTGGTGGTTTCGTAGCTTGGAATAGTGTCGGACAGCCTCATGTAAACGGCAGGCTTGCAATGACCAGGAGTATTGGAGATTTGGATCTTAAAACTAATGGTGTGATAGCCGAACCAGAGACCACAAGGAATAAGGTAAGTGGGGGGGGGGGGGTGCCCAAATCAGAGAGCACCGGGGGCTTGCTGGCCATTGGCTTTTCCTAGAAGATTTAACTGAAGGAAAAATGGCTTTTAAAGGGGACTAAGTTATAAAGAATAAACCTTTCAAATAGATGCATTTTCGGGCTTGGGACACGGATAGTATTTGGAGCATTTTGTTTTTTACCCAACTAAAACTTCCCCTGATAGAGTGAGTGGCTCTGCTTCCCCAAGCCGGTCATTCCATTGTCATCTCAGCTTGGCAGTTCTCCTTGACTTCAGTTTTCTACTAAGCTAAGTATTCAGCCATCTTTCTTTGTATGGTGCAGTGCTTCTCTTGCCCTAAATTGTTCTTTCCGCTGCTTCCTTCTCTGAAACTCTGGAGCCAGAGGAATATAGTGTAGGCATCCAGAAATGGCAGGAAGTGAATGTTCATAATTGTGGGTATTTCTTACGTGCAACAAATAATGTGGGTTTTACTGTGTGGCAGCTTCTGTTCAAAGGAGATGCCGTTATCCTCATTTTACAAGAAGATAAATGGGAAGCATACCGAGATCTAAAACAGAGACTCATATTTTTAAGTACTAAGAAGTACTCCCCCTAACTAAATAAAGGGAGTGTTCAAATTCAGGCTGTCTCAGCATTTGGCTTTTGACTTCTTCCTTGGTATCATTGAGTAAAAGTTTGATTTATTCTGGGTAGTGGCTGGTCCTCCTCAGGTGCATTTTAGTCTGTAACCTCATGCGTTTGCTTCTCGTTGTAGCTGTACCATGCTGATGACAGCTTCCTGGTCCTCACCACAGATGGGATTAACTTTATGGTGAATAGTCAAGAGATCTGTGACTTTGTCAACCAGTGCCATGACCCTAATGAAGCAGCCCATGCAGTGACTGAACAGGTGACATGACCAAGCGTGTGCTAGTAGATTCCCACAGAAGGAAGGCGGTCATGGACCATGGACGGTCTATGTAGCCTGGAGTAGCTACTGCAGTTTGAGATTTCTTTAAATCATTTGTGTTTAGCTTGGGTGTTAATGTGAATTTGATTACTTGGACTCCATCTTCATTGTGATTAGCATTTTTTTTTTGTTTTTTTTTCAACTTTTAAAATAAAATAAAATAAAAATAAAGCTAAAATTAAAAAAAAAAACATCCAGTATGATTCTCTTCAACAAATGGAAAGGTTTACAAATAAGTGAAAGAGAAAACCTTATTTTAAAAGTTCTTAGTATTATTTATACTTTATATATATAAAGAAACCATGGAAAAAAAACCAAACATGGTGTTAAACTAATTAGGCAAATGGGAAAACCACAATCAAGAAATATGAATGAGACAAAAACAAAAACCTTATGCCTAGGCGGTGCGTGCCTTTAATCCCAGTACTCAGGAGGCAGAGGCAGCCAGATCTCTTTGAGTTGGAGGCCAGCCTGGTCTACAGACCAAGCCAGAGCTACATAGTCAGCTACATACAAAACCAAACACAAAACCCACAAAAACAAAAACCCCTCCACAATAAAACCCAACCTCTCCACACACAAAAACCCCCACCTTCTACCACTCTCAAGAGTTAACTCTACTGATAATAAACAATAAAGATATTCAACAGAATTCAACAGTAAAGTCTCTTTTCTGGGGACACTGGGCCTAGATCAGTGGTAGAGTGCTTAGCTTTCAAGAAGCCCTATGTTCAATCTCTAGCACTGCAAAATACATTTTTTTTAACCATTCATCAAATTGCCCCAAAATATGACTTGAGAAACAGAAACTGTAAAAGAAGTCCAAACTGTAAATTACCATAGTACTTCTTAGGACCAATTTGACAAGGCTGTTTTGTCATTTTTTTCTTTTCATTTTTTGGGGGGTAGGATGGGGTGGGTGTGAGATGACTTCTCACTAAGTTACCCAGGCTAGTATTGAACTCTTGTGCTCAAGTAATCCTCCTGCCTCAGCCTCCAGAGAATTGGGAAAAAAAAAAAAAAAAAAAAATGCTAATCAACAATATTATGGAGTCAAGTATCAAATTCACTGTAACACCCAAGCTAAAACACAAGATGTTTAAAGAAATCTCAAGACTGCAGTAGCTACTCCAGGCTACATAGACCGTCCATGGTCCATGACCGCCTTCCTTCTGTGGGAATCTACTAGCACACGCTTGGTCATGTCACCTGTTCAGTCACTGCATGGGCTGCTTCATTAGGGTCATGGCACTGGTTGACAAAGTCACAGATCTCTTGACTATTCACCATAAAGTTAATCCCATCTGTGGTGAGGACCAGGAAGCTGTCATCAGCATGGTACAGCTACAACGAGAAGCAAACGCATGAGGTTACAGACTAAAATGCACCTGAGGAGGACCAGCCACTACCCAGAATAAATCAAACTTTTACTCAATGATACCAAGGAAGAAGTCAAAAGCCAAATGCTGAGACAGCCTGAATTTGAATACTGCCTTTATTTAGTTAGGGGGAGTACTTCTTAGTACTTAAAAATATGAGTCTCTGTTTTAGATCTCGGTATACTTCCCATTTATCTTCTTGTAAAATGAGGATAACGGCATCTCCTTTGAACAGAAGCTGCCACACAGTAAAACCCACATTATTTGTTGCACATAAGAAATACCCACAATTATGAACATTCACTTCCTGCCATTTCTGGATGCCTACACTATATTCCTCTGGCTCCAGAGTTTCAGAGAAGGAAGCAGTGGAAAGAACAATTTAGGGCAAGAGAAGCACTGCACCATACAAAGAAAGATGGCTGAATACTTAGCTTAGTAGAAAACTGAAGTCAAGGAGAACTGCCAAGCTGAGATGACAATGGAATGACCGGCTTGGGGAAGCAGAGCCACTCACTCTATCAGGGGAAGTTTTAGTTGGGTAAAACAAAAGCCAAAGACTATCCTTGTCAAGCCAGAAAATGGCATCTATTTGAAAGGTTTATTCTTTATAACTTAGTCCCCTTTAAAAGCCATTTTTCCTTCAGTTAAATCTTCTAGGAAAAGCCAATGGCCAGCAAGCCCCTGTCTCTCTGTTTTGGCACCCCCCCCCCACTTACCTTATTCCTTGTGGTCTCTGGTTCGGCTATCACACCATTAGTTTTAAGATCCAAATCTCCAATACTCCTGGTCATTGCAAGCCTGCCGTTTACATGAGGCTGTCCGACACTATTCCAAGCTACGAAACCACCACATTTCTTGATCCTAATTAAGAAAAAATAAAAGACTGAAGATGGGACATACCGAAAATTAAGGCACTGGCTTAAACGTCAATTTAAAATGCAAAATTTAGAGCCTGGTCTGCCAACACAAACCCATAATCTCAGAATTTGGGGAGACTGAGGAGGGTTTTCAGTTTAAAGCTAGCCTGGGCTATATAGCAAAATTTTGAGTCAATAAATAGATAAGATAAAAATGAAAACATTAGGCCAGCATGGTACACATGCTCATAATACCAGCACTTGACAGGCTGAGGCAGGAGGATGGCAGGTATGAAGCCAGTCTGGGCCACACAGAGAGATCCAGTTCCAAAGAACTAAAAACAAAGTAAACAAGAAATCTTGAGCATGAGGGAGTGGCAGGAGCAATGGTGTTGCCTGCTTACACACAAGGCCCTGGTGATGCCCTGTGCTGTGGGAAAAATGCACAATTTCATATCTATGGGAACTGTAAACATCACGCTCATAGAACGGCTGATGGCGGTGACAGTACCTTTTTTTCTCATCCTTTCTTTCTGGAGTATGGTCAGTGGTCAGCTTCATGGGTTTCCCTTTTCTACACAAAAGAGCCCGGCTGTCCCCAACACTGGCTACAACCAGTTCAATACCATCTCGCAACAGGGCTACTGTTGCAGTAGTCCCAGAGGTCAGAAGGGTTGCTACAAATATTATAAAATAGAGTATCAGTTAGTGACAGTCAACTAATCACATATGGAAGTTTTATCACAAAATAAAACACAGGCACAATAAACTAAGGCTGGGATGTATCATTCTTATTAATTAGAGCTATGCAAATGAACTATGTAAGTAAAAGCATGCAAAGAAACAATTATTTGATTCAGTAACAAGGCTCCATGCAAACAAAAAAGGTTGCTAATCTAACTTGGTAAGCAAAGTATGTCTCCAAAAAGCCTCTTCATAAAAGGGCGAACTGAAATTTATAATTATGATATCTTTGTGTGTATGTCAGGTGTCAAAACACAGCATATAAAATGTCATTTGACTGGCTACTGTGGCAGGATGACACATCTGCTGGGTCCATGGGTGGACTTTTCTATAATCATGGGATTTAGGTTGTTCCGTTTTGTTCTTACTCCCGTCCAGTCACAACGTATTGTCAGTTAATGGTCAAAGTAAGACATGTCAAGAACAGGCCATTTGCTCTCCAAGTTCTACATAATATATTCTGTCCTTCTATAATCATTTTAGTTTTACAAATGTTCACACGCACAAATACATAATAATTCATCAAATGGCTAAAGGCCCATTCTTTTTTTGGTATGTTAGTTCTCTCTCGGTCTGAAGCAAACTTACAGACACCACTAGATTAACAGAAGATGTGAACAATGGAGAATGCAATTCATTCCAGTTCTTTATAAATGTGACCCAGTTAACACTATTAGTTCCAGAAGGATCTAATCATAGAGCCATAGCCAAACATAGACCAGTACAACCAGCTTCGACTCATGCCTGTGTCAGAGCACTGGAGGAACGTTACTTTTCTCTGACATCAAGTCGCTGTGGTTGAGGGTGCCATACTTCCCCAGCTGACCAGGCTGCACTGTGTCCTTTTCTGATTTACTGTCATCTGTCCTTAGTTCTTTACCACTTAAAAAAAATTTTTAAGGTGCATTGAGCCTTGCCAAAAGTGAACATACTATGAAATTATAAACTTAAAAAAAAATAAAGCAGAGTGACAGAAATTGAGAAAGGTAACGTTTAAAGCAGGAATGATCTCTAGGAAGATTGTTAATTCATTAAAGCATTGAAAAAATACTCAGATGATGACTCAAAAATGATTTTGACCTTAAAAGTTAATTTTGAAGAAAATAATGGATTTGATTGACCGATATTTGCTCTAAGAACTTTTTTTCCAAAAAAAAAATCAATTTTAATTTCATCAATAATACATTTTGGAAAGAGATAATTACATAAATAAATTTTCCAATTGGTATATTAGAATTCCTGCTTTAATCTGAAAAATAAAATGGAAAAACATGAACAAAGTCTACTTTATCTTCTGTAGTCATGCTACCGTCCCTTTATTGAGAATCAGCATCTACGAGAGCTCTAGCGTCCCACCCCGTATCTTGATTTTGGAACTGCTGTGTCAAAGTGACAGTGTCCCTGCAATGCTAAAATACATGTCAGTACATGACATAAATGTTCTAACTTAAATACTAATGGTGCTTACATTAACAAGTGCTCTAACTTTCAACTTAACTTGAGATCATCCCAAAATTGTAACAATGAAATCATTTGTACAACAATGAAATCTTTGCCGTTTGATCAACTATAATATGCTCAAATAAGTTTAAAAGCCAGGAAAGAAAACACAGACATTTATTCAGGTTCTACCCACTCAGGGAATTTTGGATTCTTCCTGTTTATGTTAGCTGTCAGCAGCAGCACGTTAGAAAGCAGTCTTTAAACAGAGGTGGTCTTTAATGAAATTTCATTGTATAAGCTGTACTTCACAGCTCTCTCATCTATGAATTTAAAAAAGCTTGGGTTTGTGCCGGGCGTGGTGGCGCACGCCTTTAGTCCTAGCACTCGGGAGGCAGAGACAGGCGGAAATCTGTGAATTCAAGCCAGCCCTGGTCTCAGAGTGCGTAGTGCCCTAGGACAGCTAGGGCTACAGGGAGGAACCCTTGCCGAAAGACAAACAAAAAAAAAAAAAAAAAAATAAAAAAAAGCTTGGGTTTTTAATCCACCCGTCTTCACAGTTCCAAAATCCCAGGATGTATGGGGAAAGTTTCAAAATTAACTGTTCATTCTGGTTTGCTAAGCATCTAAGAATACAAATAGTAAATCAGCACTTATTTCCATTTAATGTGGAAGTAAAAATCCTCACTTTTCTGCCCTTAACAGCATAACTATAAAAATAAGACATCTTTCAGTAAGTTCTCAACACTCACTCGCTGGACAATTTCTATTGCAAGTCATCTCAACTAACGGAACAAAGAGGATGTGGGAACCTTCGAGAAGTCCAGACTAGGAACCGCTGGACTCCTTCACCTGAGACAAAATTAAGCAGATCTCTCTTTCCACTGAAGCCCAGCAGCATATAGCATCCACAGGCCCCAGGACTAGAGCTGCTGACCAGGCACAGTTCTCTGCCACAAATAACACTCACAGAGGCAAAGAGAAAATTCACCCAGAAATTATGCTCAGACATAACAAACCTGCAACACACAGGAGAGCAGAGAAAGAGCTGTAAAATAAGGGGAAGGGTTTTTATTTTGGTGAAAATTTCACTAGCAAATCATATCATATTCCAGGAGACACCAAATCAATGATTTCCAAATTCAGTTTGGCTCAAGTTGATGATATTTGCTAGTCTACTCTTTTTTTTTTCCACTAGACTAACCTTTCTCATAATTCCAAGATAAGAAAAACCATGTACACACGCACACCAGTGGTGACACAGGCATGCGTGCGCATGCACACACGCACACACACACAAACCACATGTGCGCGTGCACACATTTGCATGCATACGCTTAAACAGCTGGTCTTGAGCACAGCAAATTGGCATTTTTACTGAGTTAGAAAAAAAAAATGCACTGTAAATTTGCTTGGTAGCAATATAGAATTGTCCCCCAAACAAAATAATTTTATATTTGACAAGTAGTGCATAAAGGGTTCAAACTATAGTATATACCAGATGACTGGGGATTTCAGTGTGCTCAGCAGTCATCAAAGCATCTCATGCTGGAAACGGGACAAAACACCCTATTAATAGCATGTAATGCCGGGACTAACTTAAATTCACCGTTTACATCAAGTCTGGTGTGGCTCTTGAACTCTAATCTAAACGTCTATAACACACCGCCATCAACAGGTCTTTATTTCTGCAGCTTTTTCTTTCCCCAGTGTTGCAAGTCGACACAACAGAAGAATAATTATCACAATTGTGAACAGCAACATAAAGAGTAAAAACTGTGCTTTTCAGTCTAACAACCCTCAGTAATTATTAAACTATGTGAAGAATATAAACCAAGACTATTTTAATACTAAACTAAAAATTAAGTGTCCTAGACACGTATGACTCATGAACGCCAAAACTGAATTAATGATCTGAAGTGGTAACAACACAGTAAGAACAACTCTTCAATGCTGTCCCTGTTTTTTTGTTGTTGTTGTTTTGTTTTTTCTATTTAGTAGCCCCCAGCATAAGGAAGATATTAAAAAATACTGTAAAGGGCTAGGTGTGTGGCTCAATGGTAGAACATTTGCCTAGCACAGCCAAGGCTCTGGGTTCATTCAGTCCCAGCACAGAAAACAAATGCTTATAAAGGCAAATTTATCTTGTAATTTAGTTCTTGTATAAAAAAGTCACTATATGAAAGTGCGCAAAGTTTGAAACTCACAGCGGTGGCCATCAATGTTTTCCACTCTGAGTCAGAGCAAGTCTTCTTTCTCTCTTTGATCCTCTGGGGATCCTTCTCTCTTTGTCCCTTAGGGAGCTTTGCCGATTTCAAAGCTTAAGTAATGTACAAGCACTTTGAGGGGCTATAGGATAGATAGTATTATCATCTACATTTTCTATCATCTGTTTTAAGTGATTATTTGAAAAACTAGAGGGGATAGCATCTGAATTTACTGGCTGGTTTCCTTAAATGTAAAAAAAAAAGTGCACATTACTGATATAAATTGAATTTGAAACATTGAAGATAATGCTGAGAAGGCTGGAGATGTGGCTCAGTGACCGAGCACTTGTCTAGAATGTATGAGCCCCATTAAAAAAGAGCCCCACTCCCTGATCTCACAGAAGTCAGAATGGAACAGATACCAAAAAGATGAGAAAAGATAGCCAAAAGGGGCAACCGTGTTCATATAGGATGTTCCCTAACTAGCCCCAGCTCTATACAAAAGCTTGCATGCATACATACATGCACATGCCCCCAAAAGTATGATCCTCTCTTAAAGTGCTGATACTGCTGGGTGTGGTGGTGCATAGCACTCGAAGTCCCAGCATTCAGGAGGTAGGGCAGGCAGATCTCTGTGAGATGGAGGCCAGTCTTGGGCTTTTACATAGGAGTTCCAGGTCAGTTGGGCTACAGCACGACACTGGCTCAAAAATGAAATAATAATATAAAGAAGAAGAAGAACCATAGACAATAGGGACCCAACATGCTGGGATTGCCTCAGTGCTTTTCGTATTAAAGATTTAAGAGTTCAACATGTTAAATAACTTTGAAATCTGACCTGCCATGTGTTTGTGTGTGGGTGTGGGTGTTGTGTGGGTGTGTGTGTCTTGTCTGTGGTTGTGGGGTGGTGTGTGTGTGGGTATTAAAGCGAATTGAAAGCAGGCACACCAGTAGGCGGGCGTGAAGGAACAGGGGAACACAGCGGAGAAAACAGGTCGCGATGACACACAGGCAAATAGGGGCCAGCTAAACAAGCTGGACAAGACGACAGCGGGAAAAATCTTGTCAAATGATGGGAAAAGATCACACGATATGCACAACAATGCTTAATGACATCATAAAACTTTAAAACAGCACATTATGTACCTTTCTATCTATTCTGTCTTACTTTTAAACAAATGACCATTAAAAGGGATAATTAACCCAAAGTATGGCAGAACTACATTAAGCAATATATTTTATTTTCATCATTAGGAATAAATTGGGGGTAGTCTGTTCTAAAACATTTGCTTATGTGCCACGTTATCTACAGCGAATTTCTTTTCATATATTCCACCCCCCCCCAAAAATGTTAATTAAATTCAAAAGCTCCTTTAATTATAATTTATTATCTAAAAAATAAAAGTGATATCAAGTCTAATATTGGTGGTTTTAATCACCCCCATGGATTAGATCTTTTTCAAAAGGCTGACTGTACTATTGAAGGGTTAATGAATTTGGTTGTTGGCCACATGCCAAAGTTCTTGAATTTCTGTTCTGCAAACAACACTCAGGAGAGGCAGCTGTTTTACAAACAGCTGGGACACACCATTGGCACTGTACCCCATAAACACTGTGACGATACAGGCAAACTCACAGATAAGAACATACCAAATTCTGTTATAAAAGTAAAACTGCTGGGTGTCATGGTGCATGCCTTTAATCCCAGCACCCAGGAGTCAGGCAGGCAGATCTCTGCCTAGTCTACAGAGCATGTTTCAGGCCAGCTGGGGCTACAGGGAGACTCACCGCCCCCGATTTCTTCTTAGACTGAGAGCTGAACAATCACCAACCTAGCAAAGGTGACTGTTCTGTACTGTCTCCATGGGTGACATGGTGGGGCATGGGATCCTCTCAGTATGGATATCTTGTCCATAAAAATAAAAATCAAATAGATTGAAACATTTTAAAATCTTTTTAAAATTAAAATTCAATAATAACCATTTTGGAGTTTCCCTCTAAAAAATTCTTTATAGAGAGAGATATTGACATTTGACATTAGTTTGAATTTTAAACAGTATTTAAAATGATTATTTGTATAAAATCAGTTCTACAAAAGCTTCCTTACAAGCAAATATATATTAAAACCCCCACCGCTCAAGGCCTAGGTTGCCTCCTTTTTCCCAGCTATTCCTCAAGGTCCTGAGGAGGGTCGCTGTTTTCACTTACCATCAGCAGAGAGGTGGGCATGGCTTGAAAAGGCTTTATCTATCTCTAGAAAAGCCAAGGTCAACACAGTTTCCAAGTCTTTCTCCTCAGGAAGCAAATCCCTTTACGGAGAGGAAAGAAAACCCCGATCATTTTACAATAGGTTTCTCCTCCCAGCCACTCACTCTTCAGCAGTCAGTCTGAAAACCAGACTTCATGACTTTGCTTTAGGACACTTATGCTTAAGACCCACGGAGAAAGAAATATTCATTAAACACTGAAGGCGCTAAGTGGTGAGGGCCATGATACTCGACCCCCAAGCTCTGCTTATGTGGTGCTAGAGATCCAACTCCCAGCCTCCTGCACATGCATCCTAGCTGAAACCTCAGGTTACTACAGGCATGAAAACAGATGTCTGTGGAAGCACTGAGGGTGCCCTGCCCATGTAGGCAGAAGGATCAAGAGCTCAAGGTCACCCCTGGCTTCACAGTAAGTTCCAGGCTTGCCTGGGATGTGAGACTGTCTCAAAAATACAAAACAGAACAACAACAACAACAACAAAAAGATGCTGTACCCATAACTCAGTGGTAGTCTTCGCCTACCATGGGTTAGATCCCAGCACTGAGAAATAAATAAATAAACCAATTAATTAATGAATGGAAAATAAGTTATAAAATAACAGAATCCAAGTCCTTGTTTTTTAAAAATTTGATTACATTTTTATTTATTTTGTGTACATGTATGTTTATGTGTGTGAGCTCACTCATGCTACGGCTTACAGATGAAGGGCAGAAGACAACTTGAGGGAGTCACTTCTTTTCTATCATGTGGACCCCAAGTCCCTGTTTTTTAAAATTTTTTATTATTTTTTTTATTTTTTATATGTATAAGTGTATCACCTGCATGTATGTAAGTGCCCTGTGTCATGCAATACCCATGGAGGTCGGAAAGGGCATCAGATTCCCCTGGAACTGGAGTTACAGGCAGCAGCTATTAGCTGCCACATGGGTGCTGGCAATCAAACCCGGTCCTCTGCAAGAGCAGCCAGTGCTCTAAACCACCGAGCCATCTCTCTAGTCCCTTATTTTTTATTTAAATATATTTATGTGTATGAGTATATTGCCTGCATGTGTGTAAGTACACCTGCATCATGTGCCTGAGGAGGCCAGAAGAAGGCATTGGATTGCCCTGGAACTGGAGTTATGGATGGTTGTTAGCCACCATGTATGTGGTGGGAACTGAACCCTGGTGTTCTGCAAAAGCAGCCAGTGCTTCTAACCGATGAGCCATCTCTCAAGCCTCCTCATCCTCTCCAAGTCCCTGTCCTCACTACTACAATCCTCATGGGTTAAGAGGCCCTTCATATTAATTTCTATAAAATGAGGTAAGGGCTTGATGTGAGACTTGAGTTCAAATCCCTAGCACCCACACAAAAGCAAGGCCTGGGGGCACAGAAGGTAACTGCAGAGCTGTGGCAGTGGAGACAGGAGCTCCTGGGCTAGCCAGAACAACAGAAGCAGCGATAGGGGAAGACACTGTCGACCTCTGCACTGTACACACGGTTGAGTACATAAACACATGCATACATAACACTACACACAAACATACATACAGACACGAGCGGAGTAAATTCTCCTCACAGGTCATCTCTTTATACTACTTCATTTGAAATGATCACAAATAAAGGGCTGTAGATTCTGAAAAACACTTCTGAAATGAAGATAACCATTGGTAATAAATGCCACGCTGACTACTGCTCATCGGCCAAGTGGCATGTGAAACAGCTCGAGTAACTCGATCTACACTGGACATCTCCACTAAAGGGAGAACATTTCAGCCAGAAGCCCAGGGGAACTGCAAAGCCAAGAATGCCAGTCATGGCACTTACATAATACATCTCTCCATGTGCGTGTGACAGAAGTCAGCAGCTGCGGGTCCCCCGTGTCCGTCATACACTGCGAAGTACAGGACTTCCTCTGTGAGTTGAGCAAAGCCGAATCGATCTTCGTTCTCTTTCCGTCTGCCAATGTGGGAGGCACAGCCCACGTTCTCCAGGCTAATTTTGGGGATTGGCTTGCCATACTTAATGCTCGGTGGCAGGAGAATTGGCTCGTCAATGCGGTTGTCCCAGATTCCAAAACTGTCCCAGGTGGCCGGCCGCCCACTACCATCTGGGTCAAAGCGAGAACACCTGGGATCTGAAGTGGAGCTGGGGCAGGTGGGGGTCACCCGCCTGTCCTCCCGCAGCAGGCGGGAGCTCAGCAGCACTCTCCTCCTCACCTGCTTCCCACTGCTTCTCACCAAAGTAATTAAGGCAGCTGATGACATAACGCAACTCCACAGGCCTCAGTCTCAGGGAAAGGTCAATGGGATAATAATGAAAAATGATGTACCTGAGAGGTGGGGACAGAGACACAAAGTTAGTAATTCAGACCACCTCCAATAATACATCCTCAGACATAGAAATGAAAGCCATAGACTCTGTGTGTGAGTAGTGGACACTCCACAGTGTATGTCTAAGAATGGGCGGCCGAGACCGCTGAGACTCCAATTCTACACGGAGAACTCAGTTCCAGGATAATCCGACACCTCATTCTGACCCGCGGCATTGCACGACACGGGTGCACAAACTGTGCATGCAGACAGTACAATTCATACACAACAGAAATAATAAATAACTTAATTAAAAAATTAAAAAAAAAAAAGAATGGTGAAGCAGTTACAAATAAACATACCTACCCCTTTTCACCTCTGTCTAAATTTATAAAATATTGGACGAACATACTACAACAAATACACTAACAGTACACTGAATCATCTAATCTTTAGAGCTACAATCAATCTTGAGGATTTGTCCAAAGGAGCATTCTGATTGAGCTGGTATGGGGTATCGCGCCACATTGGATCACTTCAACCACCTTAAGCTTCAACACAGCCTTGCCGGTCCAACACCCATACCAGAGTAGCAGGAACAGGAAACATTCATGTATACAGTAAATCTTCAGCCTTCGCCCGTTCACACAAACTTCATGTTGTGAGAGGAAAAAGTAGATTGCAAGATTGATATACACAAGGTCAAATAAAAAGAGTAACAGTGCTCCTGGTCGGGGCGGGACAAAGACTCAAGCCACCTAACGTAGACATCTCTCTCACATCCCTTCTCCCAAGGCTCAGAGATCATCTTGAAGAGAGGGAACAAAGACTGTGAAGGTCACAATTTAGGGAGGACCTGAGGGACATGGTGTCTTCTGCTCAGGACAGAGCTGCCGCGCTCATGGATTCACAGCATCTATGGTGGCGGGCACAAGACCTATAGAAGATCAAGCAATTCAACATCCCAGCATAGAAGGCTCATGAGCCCTGACCTAACCAAAGTGTTATTGACTATTTCTGGGGGAGGGAGAGCTAGTTTTCTTCAAAGGTGTGTTCCTTGGTAGGCCAATCATACTCTATTGTAGAGTTCCACAACCCATAAGAGTGTGTGTGTGTGTGTGTGTGTGTGTGTGTGTGCAACACAAATTGCAATCCGTGGGAGATTAAATAAAAAAGAGGACAGGAAGTGGAGAGGGGTGGGATAGATCTTGGAGGAGTTAGGGAAAAATTTGGGGGTAAATATGATCAAAATATATTGTTTGAATGTATGAAATCTAAAAACTTAATGAAATTATTTTAAAAGAAACCGGTGGTTAATCTTGGTTGTCAACTTGATTGAACTGTGAGGCAAACAGAAGCTTAGCAGTACACATCTAGGTGGGTACTTCCAGAGACTACGGGGATGTGGACTAGTGGTCAGCAAACTGAGGGTGAAAGACTCACCCCAGATGTGAGAAGCAAAGCAAACAAGCTAAGCTCTCCTCAGCAGGTGCAGTATTTTGCTGCTGATTCGATGAATATCAGACTCCAGCTTCTGCTGCCTTCGCACAGTGGCTCACACTAGTGTCTCGGGGGAGGGGGTACGCTGGCAGGGGCTGCATCGTTCACCCCTCCTGTTTTCAGGTGTCCAGCCTTCTGAACTGAGCAACCACCTCGCTAACTCTCCAGCCTGCACCCCGCTACTGTGGAGACTCTCCCAGGCCTGATCATGTCAACCAACACAACGAATCTCTTCTGTTATATGCATATATATACTTATGTCTATACACATGGAGATATATCCATCCACTGTGGTCCTCTAGAGATCCCTAACTTATACAGTTTAAACAATTTAGAATAAAGATTGCTACCAAAGCAAATACTATAACAAGAATGGTTTAGAAAAACAATGCTTCTGACTTTTTTTGCTAATAATGTCCATAAAATAACTGAAATCTACTTCTTTTTATGGCATTATTGGGGCAGTGGAGAGAAAAGACACAACATCTCCCACCTATCAAAGAGAAGTTACACATTCCATTACAAAAAAACAAAATAAAGGCCAGGCATGGTGATGGCTTTTTGACCTGTGTCCAGCACTGATGGTGTCCAGCACCTATGGGTGAGACTTAGAGGCATTCAAGGCCAATCTTAACAACATGAGTTCAAGGTTAACCTGGGCTATGACTATATCTCAACCCCTCCCTTCCAAAAAAAGTATCTTTGTTTCCTTGCTTCTGGCTGAAGGGTCTCTGGCTTGAAAGGGTTTGGCATCTTTTTTTCCCTCCCGAGGTTCATGTGCTGGCAGTTTGGAACCTAGTTTGGCGGCACTGAGGTGGGCTCACTGGGAGGCCCTCTGGCCTTGGACAGGCCCTGACAAGAAGTCAAAGTAGCAGGAGCTGGAGAGATTGCTCGGTAGACAGAAGCACTGGCTGTCCTTGTAGGACTGGGTTCGATTCCCAGACCCACATGGCAGCTAACAACCATCTGTAACTCCAGTTCCAGGGGATCCAATGGCCCTCTTCTGTCCCATCAGACCATTGGAAAACATGGGCACACTTACACACATGCAAGTAATACACTCACATGTAAAATGAAAAAATTAAAAAAAAAATCAAAGTAGTACTCCAGGGACTCAAATTAGTTCTCAAGAAACAAGCTGGGGGAAAAAAAGAAAAAAGCTGGAAAAGCCTAGACCTTGCTGACTCCTGAATGTGCTCTCTGGCTTCCTGTCTAGGAGTGTGATCTATTCATTTATTCATTTTCATTCTCTCTCTCTCTCTCTCTCTCTCTCTCTGTCTACCCCCTGCCTCAAGGTCCTTGCCAGAGCACCTGGCAGTGCCTCACCCTTGAAGCCCCAGAGCAGCAAACATGAAGCACAGTCACCTAAACAACTTATTTTATTTTCATCTGTTTTGTTTTGTTTTGAGACAGACTCTCCCTTTAGTCCCAGCTGGCCTGGAGCTCACTCTGTAGACCAGGCTGCCTTGAACTCACAGAAGATCTGCCTGCTTCTGCCTCCCAAGTTGCTGGGATAAAGGCTGGTGTGCACCACCATGCCCGGCCTCAGACGGTTCTTCTTACCACAGCACATGTGTGTTGCTGGGGAGCGAACCTGGTCCTCTGTCAAGAGCAGAAGTTTTTTCGGTCTTTAAATTCGTAGTATCTTCTAGCCTACTATTTCATCTTTTTACACTTATTTATTTACTTCTTTTAAAAGCATGTGTGCACGTGTCACAGCAGGCTCATGGATGCCAGAGGATAGCTTGCAGGAGCTGCTCTCTCCTTCTACCACGGAGGTCCCAAGGATTGAACTCAAGCCATCAATCTTGGCAGCAAGCACCTTCACCCACTGAGGTACTTTATCTGCCCTAAACAAACTTCTTGATAACATGACTTGATTCACATCTTTCATTTACTAACAGAAAATCGATTAATACAAAGTTGTCTTTTATTCGGCAATTAGTAACAAAACATGAAATATAGGTGACAACCTGTGAGACATTTCAAATGAATTATAATCTAGCAAGTATTAGAAATTGCCATTGTTGACGGACATGGCTGATATAGCAAATTATACCCAACAGAAAAGAAAAATGTTAAATAATTTTATTAGAAAACACACAGCCATTAACAAAGCACCCTTTTTTGGCTTCAGTCTGAAAGTACATATGCCAAATTTAGCTGCTACTACTTTAAACAGTTACAGAACTGCAAACAAGTGATTCAAGTTTTTCTACAGCTCTTCTAGAATACTCCTTCCTACCCCCGTCACCTTTTAAAACATTTCTCTCCAATGTCCAACCAGTGCCTAAAAGCAAAGACCAAAATAGTAAATGAGAAAATAAAAACAACTCCCCTACCCACAACCAAAAGAACAAAATCCTTTACAACAGGAAAAACTTCTCTGTGACAGCATCAAGTTTGGAGCAACTTCATAGGTCTCGACGGGGGGGGGTGACGGGGGGCTATACAAATGCCCGGGAGGATGATTAGCTGCCCAGAAGCCCAGGGGTGCAGAGCTGAAGTGTGAAGGGAACAGAAATCTTAAAAGCATGTTTGAACGCGAGGGGTGCCTTTAAACAGAAAGGGTGGTGAGCAAAGCAACAGATGCCGCCCGCCCTGATGTGGGGTTAGCTTATCTTCTGTCAACTAACACGGTTACTCAGCAGGTCTTTTTAATAAGCAAGGGAGGAAGAACTACATCAATCTGTGGATCAGAAATCATAACATACTTCTTTTTATGATATCAATTTTTAATTTAATGTCAAAAAAAAGTGTTTTGCCTGCTTGTGTTGTAAGTGCACCCATGCCATTGCAATGCCCCGACGGAAATCAGAAGAGGGCAAATTGGATTCCCTGAACGGAGTAAGGACAGGTTTTCAGCGCCATGTGTGTCTGGAAAGTGACATCTGTCCTCCTCAAGAGTGGCAGGTCTTCCTCCTAACTGCTGAGCCAATTGTCCCAATCCCATAATGCCTTTTTTTTTTTGTCTTTTTCGAGTACAGGGTCTCACACTGAGCCGCCCAGCGTCCTGGACACACTCACCTGTAGACCAGAGCTGGAACTTTGAATCTCACAGACCATGACGCTCTGCGACTGCTTGCCTTCCAAGTGCTGTTAGGCATAAAGGCGTGCGCACACCAACGCTGGCCTTAATGCCTTTTATTAAGCCATTTAAACATGGCATTAAACTTGCTGAAGGTCCAAAATTTATCTCCTCTTCCTTGACATACACATTACACACACGCACACACCCAAGCACCAACCGGACACATGTGGCTACATGTCTATGACAGCAACGGATGTGCCACATCCGGCACACAACCAAGCGCCATAGATGCTTAAACAGCAATGCAAAGACATACTAATACAACATACCTTCTATTGTCACAGTGGCGGAAAAATAACTTCTAAAATTAACTGCTACAGAAATCAATTAAGGTGAATTTATGTAGAGTCACCTAGATATGCAATCAAATACATACAATTCACATTTTCTAAAATATATCTATTCTAGATAAATTATAGCATAAAGAAAAAATAACTTATGCCCTGCAACTCACTGTATATTCACAGCAGGCCTTGTCTTAACGTTTTCCACGGGCCTGTCGGATGGCTCAGTGGGTAAGGGTGCTTGCTGCCAAACCTGATGATGACCCACCCGAGTGAGATCTCCGGAACCCAAAGGGCAGAGGAGAGAACTGAGACTGATCCCTGTAACAGTTGTCCCCTTGCTGACCTCCATGTGAGGCAACGATGGACAATAAGATTGGCTGACACCCACACACAATGGCTTGCACGTGTGCTCACGTCACGGGTGCGAATCACCAACTAACGACACACACACACATTTTAATTTTAAAAAATTTCAGAATAAATACCTTACAAAGTCCAGCAAACAAATACTTGAAAATGGGCATTTTATACCATTTCTATATTGACTTGTGTGCCCAAGCCTTTCTCCCTACTTCTTTCAAAAAAGAAAAGGAAGGAGAGACGTTGTCACTAGAGAACCAAGCTAGCATCTATGTTAGTACTTCTAACAGGAATCTCAGTAGAAGGTTAAAGCCACTGTAGGATCCGAAGTGTGGGAGGCCACAGGATGGCACTTGGGAAACCCATATCCTAAAGTCAGGAGCTCTCACATGGAAGGCTGTCCTTCCCTACGGTTGCTGGGCCATTCCCTAGCAACTTGGCCCCTAGGCCCGAGCCCGACCCCCCCCCGGGACTGAGTTAAGGCCAGTCTGGGCTACAAGATACCCAGTCTCAAAACAACAGCTGCTGGGCCTGGTGGGATACACCAGTACTCTCAGCATTCGGGTAGCCGCACCCGCGCGCACACGCGCACGCACACCGCAGCGCGCGGCCGCTTCGGTAGAGACTTAGTGGGCTAAACGTCAGACTTAGAGGAGGGAAAGATGGCAGAAGAGCGCAGAAGGTTGGGGGAGGACCTTTCGCTGTGTAGGACATAGATGAGAAGAGGATAACGAACGGAGTGAGCCAAGCAGCGGGGACTCCTGACCGCTAGAAACGCCAGTGACAAAGCAAGCAAGTCAGAGGCCGCGAAGGAGCGCAGAGGGAGGAAGTAACCCAGCGCGCAAAACCTTTGCTAGTCTCAAAAAAAACAAAAACACAACATAACAAAACAAAACGGCCTATTCGAAGTGGAAAACTGTGCTGTATCGTCCTTGTAAAACTTTTAAGTCATCCCTTTGTCACTTGCTCATAAAGGCCGTTGATTTAAAAGTCTAAGAGCTGGGCTAGAGAGATGGCCTAAGTCCACCAGCTGTTCAACATGCCGAGCGCCGACCGCTTTACAGAAAGGATGGGGTTGGATCCCCAGCAACCCACATGGCGGCTGCGACCCGTCTGAAACTCCAATTCCAGAAGAATCCAGTCAGGGGCATCCGACGCCCTCTTCTGACCTCTTTGGCATAGCATGACACAGGTGCACAAAACCTACTGCAGACTCCTTACATTCTTCAATAAATAACGAATTATAAAAAATAAAATAAATTTAAAAGTCCAAGAGCCACACACAGCTGCAGGACTGCTGTGCCAATTTCATTTTCACATTTCTCCAAGTTTTTAATCCCCCAACAGTTTAATTCTCAGAGTCATTCAGCTTTGTTTTGGGTAACGAGAGGCCCTATCTCTACAGGGAGTTTTGGCACTGGAAATTTGAGTTCAACTGCTTTTGAAGGTCAAAAACAGGTCAATAGGGAAGTTTATTCTTACCACTTTGAGTAAGCAATTGTCAGAATTGATTGGGAGTTCTAACAATCAATATTACTGATAACCTGCTCAGATTTTTCTCCTTTCTATGTTTTTGTCCTCGCCCAGAAGCTGTTATGAAAATTTCTATTTCACTGGCGACTGTTCCTAATACCCTGGCACCTTGATACTATTCCACAAATGAAAATGCCAGTGAGAGGCAGAGCAAGGGCGCTGCACACAAATAGATTCTTTTTTAAAAATTATGAGAGGGGATAGGGGGATGGGGCATGGGGGGGCAATCTGGAAATGTGGAGGTTATTAGGACAACTTTCAGTTATTGGTTCTCTTTCTACTATGTGGGTCCTGGTGATCAAACTCTGATTGTCAGGCTTGGCTGCAGGGGCTATTAACCTGCTGAGTCATATTCTTTAATATTCTTAAACCAAGTATTTCTTTACCAACTTAAAAAAAAAAATAAAACAATGCATCCCAACCAACAACTAAAATTGTCTGAAAACTTCTGAAATGTATTTTAGCAAATGTGAACTCCCATGCTAGCAGGAAAATTTCCTCCCCAAAAGAGAGGAGAACGAGAACAACAAAACCCTAGATGCTCACTTTTGGTTTGATGTGAACACATACTCACATGTGTGAATTGAACTTGGCAAAGTAATGGAAAGTATTTACTATTCAATGCTGTATATCTTTCTTTAAGCATTTTCAACAGCAGTCACAGACCACCATCAAAACCTGTAACTTTGTTTGATATGAAGAATTTTCGAACCTAGTGAGGTGGTACCCACTTATAATTGCATCACTCAAGAGGTTGAAGCAAGCAGGATGATCTGTTTGAGGCTAGCCTGGGCTACATGATGTCTCAAGAACAACCAACAAACCAATTGGAAAAAGAAAAAACAAAAAGATTTCACTTTACATTCTAGGGAGCATCATCAGAATCTCTCCATGATCTTTTGGCTTTTCTAAGAATTCTGTGAAAGGAAGTACCAAGTGGAGTAGAAAATAACTCAGATTGCAAGAAAGGAAATCATTAAGAATTCACTATCCAGGTAGGAGGGCTTTGTGGCACACGCCTATAATCCCAGCTACTCTGGAGGCAGAGACAGGTGGATGTCTGTGAAATTGAGGCCAGCCTGCTCTATATAGGAATTCCTTCCAGGCCAGCCAGAACTATACAGTTCATGTAGTTCCTAAGTACTTCTGTGAGATCAAGGCCAGCCAAGTCTTAATAGCGAGTTCCAGGCTAGCTGGGGCTACAGGAAGACAGTGTCTCAACAACACCTCAACTTACTATCAGGTATTTTCCATGACATTTGTCACACAGTGGCGCCCTGGTTTCCAATTTCAACATGCTGCAAAACACAGTCGCGTGTGTTACTTTTCCAACAGAGAAGCCTCTGGGATTCCAAATTCCCTAGCTGTTTCCAACCTAGAGCCTCATCTCCGTCTCCACGGTGAACTGACTCATCTACAGTGAGAAGCTGCGGGGGGAAAAAAGACACCACCTGCCACAAGGCCTTAGGAACAGTTCTCCCCCAGCAAAGCCGAACGCCCAATACTAAGATGCACACCACCAGGGCTCCACATCCTTCTCTACACCAGCCTCCTTAAAAGCCCCTGTTGGCCAGGATCTGCAGCCGGGTCCGCGACAGGCGGACGCGCTGGACAACACCCGCAACGCGCTCCCCGCCGCGGATCCCCCGCGACCAGGTCTGCCCTCCCTCCCGACGCTCAGGGAGCCCCGCAGCGTCTGCATCCCAGGGTCAAGTTCAAGGCCGGGCGCTCGGCGCGCCCCAGCCCCGGCCCACAGGTCCCCGCCTTCCTGGGAGCCCCCTCAACCCACCCGAGGAGCGTGGGGCCCTCCCAGGCCCTCACCTCGTGATGGCTAGGTTTACATTAGCTGCTGGACGAAAAAGCTTTCTGGGCATCTAAGACCGACTTCTCTGTGGATTCCTGAAGAAATGTTATTTAAGCAGAAAACGGAAGAATATGTAGGTGCCAGCCACACAAATACCTGAAGGAAGTTTTTATTTTTGTCTGCTCTGAAAAATACTGATAACACGAAACGGAAGTTTATAACTATTTGTAAGGGTATTAGTTACTTTGCTCATTGCCGTGACAAGATGCCCAACAAATGCAACTCAAGGGAGGAATGGCTTATGTTGGCTCACAGTTTGAGTACAGTCCATCACAGGAGGGAAGTCATGGAGTGCAAGGTGGCTGGTCCCATCTCATCCTCTCTCAGGAAGCAGAGAGGATGGACTGCTCAGCTTGCTTTCTGCTTACTTTCAGTCTGGGAGCCGGCCCACCGGACAGCGCTGCCCATGTTACGATGGGTCTTTTCGGTAAACTTTCCTGGAAACACTCTCAGAGACACACCCCAAAGTGTCTTTCCACCCTGATTCTAAATCCAGTCAAGCTGACTGGGAAGATTAACTATCCCAGAAAGGGTACCGCTTTGTGCGTTCAGTGCCTGCACATGGTGTGAAACCACCACCACTAGAACTTCTTTCATTTTCCAAACTGACTTTCCATATTCATTAGGCAATAATTCCTCACTCTACCCTCTCCCCAGTGACAATTCTATTTTCTTTCTCTATGAATTTGAATATTCTAGAAATCATTGTCATAATTTCATTTGTCGTAATTTCTACATGGTCCATCTGTGTTATAACGTATGTCAGAACTCTCTCCGTTTGTATATTCTGCTCTAGGGATACACCACATTTTGTCTATGCATTTATCTGCTGATGGATACTTGGGCCACTTCCACTTTGGCCACTTTAAAATAATTCCGCTGTGGATATTGGTGTACAAATATCTGCTCAAGTCTTTATTTCCATTCTTCTGAGTATCTCCTCAGAAGTAAAACTGCTGTACCACATAGCAATTCAGAGTTTGATTTGAGAACCTGACATACTATTGTTCCACATCAGCGGTCCATTTCACAGTCTCACCTGCAGTGGGCAAAGATTCTGATTTCTCCATACCCTAATCAACACTATTTTCATCTTCCCACTTTTTGTTGTCAATAAGGGTCATCCTGATAGTCTTAAAGTGATATCTCATTTTGTCTTTGATTTGCAATGTCCCTAGTGCCTGGTAATAATGCTGAGCCTCTTTCATGCACATACTGGCCATCTATACATCCTCTCCGAACAAATATGTATTCAAGTGTTTGCCTGTTTTTTAAAATTTGTTTATTTTATTTTGATTTATTTTAATTTGTTTATTTATTTTGCCTGTATATACATAAGTGCACTTGTGTCATGCAAAGGCTGCATATGTATAAATGCACCTGGGTTGTGCAGTGTCCGTGGAGGCCAGAAGAGGGTGTTGGATTCCCCTGGAACTGGAATTATGCACAGTTGTTAAACACCATGTGGGTGCTGGGAGTCAAACCCAGGTCTTCTGCAAAAGCAGTCAGTGTTCTTAAGTGCTTAGCCATGTCTCCAGCCCCAGCAAACTTTTTTTTTTCAAAGCCAATTTTTATTGAAGCTTCGTGCAATTCATACAAAATTTCCCATAAAATCTAGCCCCATTGCCCCTTCCTTGCCCCCCTACCAGAGCTCATCCATTTCTGCCCACACATTTTTTTCATCTTTTTCTCAGTCTCTCTTAAACATTTCGAGCAGAAGTTTACTGTTTCGCGCAGAAGTCATCATTTAAGTCAGTTCTTTGACCCAGTTCTTTTTGTTGTGTTATTCCTTCCAATATGCAACACTCCAAAAGTATGCATATACACATGCCACCTATATCATAGGTTTTAGCATCTTCAGCTTATGAGGATTTTTTTTTCTTTATTAGGCTGAAAGATGTCATTAGTAACTATGCTGGATTGTGGTAACTGGACATAGTAACTATGTCATAGGTCATATCGTTTCTGTTAGGGCTCTACCTTGCTGTTGTAGCAATAGATAGTATACACAGTTACGGTTCTGCTCTAACCATGAAAAGAGCAGCAGGACGGAGCTGGTTAAAGGCAGTACTTGTTCATCTCTGTACTAAAAGTCATAGTTTTTTGAAGGCCTAAAAGAATGCCAGCGAGAGGATGGATGATGATGGATGAAGTTCAAGAGCGAAGCTGTGGCCACATCACACCAAGCTGGTGGAGTACAGGGGGTGGATTTGATGTGTTTTCCTTTACCTCTCACTCATCAAAAGCCTGCCGAGGCCCTATGAGGATCTGAGAACCAGGACTACATAGCCATGAAGCTCAATCTAGGCCTCATAAGGTTTCAGTGTGGAAAAAAAAAAAACCCTAGAAATTTTGAACTAGGGCTATATAGCACAGTGGTGGATTACTTTCCTAGCAAAGAAGAAAGTTTTTCTGCTAATGCAGCATCATATTTCCTTCCTAAGTCATTGTATGTGACCCTTGGACTATAAGCCTGCCGCTCAGTCCTTCACCCTCTATGCTGGACAGCCTTAGCTGTCACCTTGACACACCTGGGTTGAGGGAGCCTCAATTGGGGAATTGCCTCCATTGGACTGGCCTGTGGCCATGTCCGTGGATTTTTTCTTGATTGTTAAGGGACATGGGAGGGTCCCGCCTACTATATAATCCTCCTCCCTGACCAGGGGTCAAGGAGTCAAACCCAGGTCTTCTGCAAAAGCAGTCAGTGTTCTTAACTGCTTGCAGCCAGTCCTCTAGCCCCAGCAAATTTCTTTTTTTTTTTTTTTTTTTTCAAAGCCCCGAATTTCACAGAAGAGTGGTAAAGAAAAAAAATGCACGACCAGCGGGAAGGGAGAAGTTGCTATGAAATGCTGCTTCTGGACATGGCATGACTCCTGCATGAATTCACAGATGCTGTGGTCACCTTCACAAGCTCAAGACAACCAATTCTAGCATAGACTGAGGGGAGCTCCCTAGTCCCCACCTGACAGAGGAGCTATGAGCAGCTCATAGCTGCTGGAAGAAAGAGAATCATTCCTTCTTTGGGTTGTGGACACTGGTAGATGCTCCACTCCAGTGGATGGCTCCACCCCCGTGGCCCACACTCCAGTGGATGGCTCCACCCCCGCGCACATATGGGCAGCACTAACTGGATTTAGGAGGCAATAATAATAATAAAAGAAGACATAAAAAATTTTAAAAAAAGAAGACATGAAGTTAGAAGGGGGACATATCAGAGTAAAGGGTGAGGAGGCAGTAACTGGGGGTAGATATGATCAATTTCTTGTCTATATTATTAAACATCTCAAGGAATAAATTTTTAAAAAAAAAAAAAAAAAAAAAAGCTGGAGAGATGGTTCAGCAGTTAGGAACACCAGCTGCTCTTGCAGAGGACCTGGGTTCAATTCCCAACACCTGCATGGTGGCTAACAACCATGAGTAAGTTAGCTTCAGTTCTAGGGGATTCAGTGTTTTCTTCTGACCTCTGCACCCAATGCACGACATTGTGTGCACCTACCTACATGCCAAGCAATAGACTTCATAACATCTACAATTAAAAATAAACACAATATACTGGGCGTGGTGGACCCCACCACCTTTACTCCCTAGCACTTGGGAGGTTAGATAGGAGGGAATCTTTGTGAGTTCAAGGGCTAGCCTGGTCTACATAGTGTGTTGTGTTCCAGGCCAGCCAGGGATCTACTGGGGGACTCTGTCTCGAAAAAGACAATAAATAATAATAAAAATGTAAAGAAAAAAATCCCAAGAAAAAACCACAAAAAGAGAGTTAGCTGTAGGATCTCAAAGCCTATCGACATGGTTATCTATAGGGATAACCATAAAAAAAAAATTTTTTTATATTATATTTATCTTCTGTATGTGTATGAATGTACTGTTGCATGCAAGGTCTGGACACCAGTGTCGTGCAATGCTGTGGAGGTCAGAAGAGGGTTGTCGGATTCCCTTGGAAAATCCTGGAGTTCTACTGGAATTGGGAGTTACAACGGTTCTTAACCGCCATGTGGGTTGCTGGGGATTGAACAGGGTCCTCTGCAAGAGCGGTCGGCGCTCTTAACTGCTAGGCTATCTCTCCAGTCCCAGGGATGACTTTTATAACATGGATATAATCTGGAATGACTTTTAACGAATCTTGGCAAAGTCAATGAACCTTGTGTCTTATGAAGGGGCATTTCCTAGAAGCTTCAGTTTGGTATTCCACCCCAAGAGATAATGAATGTGCGTATGCTTGACAATGAACAGATCAGAGCTGGAAGACAGTGCACCACCTTTGTTGCACAGCGAAGATTAGGAAGGATACTTGACATTGGGTGAATGAGACTGACAAGAACTAGAGATGAAAAGGCAGAATGGTCTTATAAAGGTAAGGGTCGAAGTGAACTTGGACTTCCCAATGAAGCTTGAGAAACCAGTTTGAACAAAAAGTTAAAGGAACTTGTGATCACACAGTGCAAGGAAAGAGATGGTCCTAAGAGAGAGGTATCTGTGGGGAGCAGGTGTCCTCCAAGTTTGGGACCACTCTTAAAAACTAAATTGAAGAGTCAAACTTTTTTGTTCAGGTAACTGTAATGTTGCCATCGAATGGCACAGGTATCAATCAGTATTCCAACCTGGGAAATCTGACTCAAGATTCTGCATTATTCAGTGCACTAAACCCCTTACTAAACCATAAATGTATCCTTATGTAAACTGGCTGAAACTGTGCCTGTCACCTGGAAGTATGGTCTCCTGTAAAGTCAAGACCACTGGGAACTCATAAGAAAGAAATGTACATTCTCAGACCTGGGAGGAGAATTTGAACTGGGATCCTAGGGTCTGCATGTTGGAGGTTTTAGACATGCTTTTTTATTTTATTTTTTCCAGTGGATCAAATTTTAATATAATTTTAAGAAGGAAGTAGAAATGGGATTCTTTTTATTGCACAGATTTAAACTATGTCATAAAAAGAAAACCTTAGCACAGAACAGCATAAGGCATCCTGGATGCTGAAAAGATGGGGGGGGGGGCTCAGTTTAAAGGCTGACACATCCACCATCCAGCTGTGAAACTTTTGGCTAATTGCATACCTAGGGCTGCCATCTCTTCATTCAAAGGTTAAAATAACAATCTTCTTTTCATATGCAAGGTTGGTCGTGGGAGGATCTGTGTGTCAGGACATTGTAAGGTAGGAGAGGAAAGGGCACCTTGCAGTGACAGGTTCTATTTTCTGTAGTGTAGGTTGCAGGAGACAGACAATGGGACGGAGAGCTTGCTCTGGGCAGGATAAGAGAGAAACTAGCCTCACCCGACCATGGGGACAGAGTTGGTGGGTAGCAACAGAACATGTTACTTATATATCAATTGACGTGTTAACGTAGCTTTACATTTTCTCAAAAGAGTTTAAAATCTTTGGGCATCTTGCATCAGGTATTGTGGAGTCCACGGTCATGAGTGTTTTGATCTTGCTCTATTTTTGCTCATACGTGGTTCGCCTTTGCTGTCTGTTGCTGTGAATAACCGAGTGACCAAAAACAACTTGGGGAGAGCAGGGTTTATTTGATCTTTTGGGTTAGCATCTACCCTGGAGGTAGAGGTCAGAAGAGGGTATTGGATCCCCTGGAACTGGAGTTATAGATGGTTGTTAGCTGCCAGGTAGGTGCTAGGAATCAACCCAGGTTGTCTGCAACAGCCATCTCTGCAGCCATACCACCAACCTCTTATTCTACTTTTAAAAAAAGAATCTGAGGTGATTCAGACACAAACTATAAAACATACAGGTTTATTCAACATATTTGTCAATGCACAGATCAAAAAAGAATTATTTTCTACTTAACATAAAGTAAATGTAAAGACACAGATGCAAAAAAGGAACGGATCCGGGAGTGTAGCTCAGGGACAGATGTTTGGCCTGGTGTGCACAAGGCCTGTGTTCCATCTCCAACACCGGAAGAAAAAAAAGACAACTCACCTCAGTTGTGATGGGCGATGGAAGGAAAGCAGCTCAGACTAGTGCAGAGGTGGTGATAGCTAACACGTCTGTACACGTGGGGCTTTTCCAAGAAAGACTTCAACCGGGGTTTGTGCCTGCCACACAGAACAAAGTCAGCCCCTTGGGACCACTTGTGGAGCACATGAGGAAAGGCCAGAGAGAAAACTTCTTAACATCCAACTTGGACTCTGCAGTTCCAGCCAAGGCTTTCCAAAACTCTAACCTGGAAGGAAGTGGGGATTGATGAATCTTGATTACCAGGCTGTCACTCACAGTTCGTTCTTGATCACTGGGATTCAAATTGAAGACAACCCATCCAATCAGTTTGGAATCCTTTCCTGGAGTCTCTGGCAAGGGGATTGGAAACAGAGGAAATCCACGCCAGAGAAATCTTTTTATATCTTGTTCTCTGGGCAACAGAATTCTGATGACAGCATCTTTAGCCCTAACAGCAGCTATATTTTGGAAATGAAAGGGTCAAAACCTATTCTAGCAATGCTCCGGTTCTGTATAAACTTCCTGTCTTTTGCCAGCCCCGAAGTAAACAGGGGTCTCCTTTCGAAAGCCCTCCTTCTAATAAAGAAGTACCAGCGGAAGATGACACAGTTGAAGAGGAAGCAAACGAAAGCAAAGCAAAACCAGAGTTAGGTTTCACTGCAGAGGCCCACCAGACATTTAAGCAGGAAGCTGTATTTGGAACATGCAATTCTAACACTGTCCTTTCCTGTACCAAGAATATGATACGATAATAAGACTGATGACAGAATTCTGAAATGTCTGAAGTTACACACTGGAGGATGGGAAGAAGAAAGAGATAACAGTTTTTTATTATTTTTTTAGATAGAATAAACAATATTTTATAGCAGTTTCACAAAAAGCAAACCATTCAATGAAACTCGAAGCTGCTTAAATCTAATCTATCATTGTTACTACAGTTATTAGCATCAGAACCCGTGCTCTGGCAGCTCTAACAAGCTAGAGTTGGCCAGCCATCCTTAGTAAGCCAATTAAGAGCCAAATTAGTAGTGAAAAGCAGAAAAGGAAGTTTTGTTCAATATGGTCACACTGGGAAGGAGAAAGAGAGATCTGGTGACCCCCCCCCCCATCCCGTGGCCATTAGTCCATCTTCTGAGTCCCCACAGGAGGGTAAAGTTTAAATAGCATCTGTAACCAGTGAGATCAAAGTATGGTCCAGTCCATCACCATGGTCTCAGCATCAACCTCTCCTTTTTTTGGGGGGGGGAGTATTTTTCTGAGACAGGGTCTCCCTTTAGTCCCAGCTATCCTGGAGCTCGCTCTGGAGACCAGGCTGGCCTTGAACTCACAGAGATCCGCCTGCCTCTGCCTCCCGAGTGCTGGGATTAAAGGCGTGCGCTACCACGCCCAGCTTCAACCTCTCCTTTAAGATAAGACAGTTCCTCCAGTGGCTACAAGTTCCCCCCCTTCCTTCCCCCAGGGTCTCAGCCTTTTCCTTCTCCCAGCATAAGATTCCTGGGGACAATGCAGTTTCTTAGGGTCTGTTGTTTCAATAGCATGACAGCCAAAAAAGGGGTACAGCTATGTCTTTAGTGTATCTTCATTCCTGCCAGGCCTGCCTGGATGTAACACCCAAAATACACATAGTCCAAAGCTAAGGAAAAAAATATTCAGTACAGTTAATAAGTCCCTATCAGGTCTTTGTGGTCAGCTTGGAATGGCTTTCTTATAACAAACAAAGCCCATTACAGCCTCCTTGTCTCTCCCCCAAACATTCGCAACTCAGGTTATGGGTCTGTAGGTGGGTGGTTCAAGAAGACACTGAGATGGATTACTGGTGACTAAGGAGTTTACCAGCAGAGTTGTTAATGTGTGGACAGACAGACAGACAGAGGAGCAACAGCATGATGGGGGTTCTGAAGAGCGTTCAGGCACCAGCACCAGAGACAGACCACATGGTGGGTTCTCAGAAGAGAGTCAGAGCCCCCGTGGTAGAAGAGGGAAAGGATGAGGGGGTGGGGCGGTGATCACAGCGAGAGCCTAGAGCCAGGCTGCCTAGTTCCTAGGCTGGAGGCAGGGAAGGGGATGTGGAACAAGGTGTGGCACCCCTTTGATTTAGACTAATTTCTAAGTGAGATGGTACCCCCAAGTCTGCTAGCTCAGGATGCACGCTGTCCCTGTCGGGCACCTGGTGGTATTTCTGAGACGAGGCCTACGAGGAGGCTAGATTCTAACACAAACTTTCACACAAACCTCTGTCAATAATTGAGTTATCTAAAAGAAACATAAGCTGCTCAGTACCAAAAGGTCAGTTTTTTTTTTTAATTTTATTTATTTCTGTATGTGTACGAATGTACTGTCTGCATGCAAGTTTGTGCACCCCTGTCATGCAATGACCCGTCAGAAGAGGGTGTTAGATTCCCCTGGAACTAGAGTTCTCCTGGAATTGGAGTTTCAGACGGTTCTCCGCAGCCATGTGGGTGCTGGGGATCGAACCTGGGTCCTCTGTAAGAGAGGTCGGCACTCTTAACCGCTAGGCCATCTCTCCTGCCCCCAAAAGGTCAGTTTTACACGTGCACAACGTTAGGTTTTTACCTACAAGCTAATGAGGCCACGCCCACCTGCGGAAGCCTTTCTTCCAGCCACAGCTGCTATGAGAAAATGGCAAGCCCCCTACTGAGAGCCTGGTTGAATCTCTAATCCCTTAGACTCTCCCGATCCCCAGATTCCAGCACAATGACAGAAGTTATTCTCACTTTCCTCAAGGACGTTGCCAAACCTCAGAACATTAGGGGGCTTCTGGTATTAGGGGTCTACCTCAACTAGATGTGCATCCCTCCTCTCCCATGTCCTCAGAGTCCTACATTCCTTCCCCAGAGTACAGGATCCCCCTCCTCCCATCAAGAAATCACAGAGCCTGGCTCATGCTGAGACCTGTAAGAGGAGACCCACATTCTGCTTCATGGGCCTGAACACAGCTCAGAAGCCCTGTCAGGATGCTGTCCATCTGTTAGTCTGTCCATGATGTTAATATCTCTTCTGATAAATCTCTTACCCCAAAGGACAATCAAATTCACTGTCCCCCTCGAACCCCCAACTCCAAACCCTTCAAACAAGAGGTTTAATACAAACCAAGGGTTCAAGTAAAAGTACTGAAATATGGAAATGTTAAGAAAGACAGAACTTGGGCTGGACATGGTGGCACATGCCTTTAATCCCACCATTCAAAAGGTAGAAGCAGGTGGATCTCTGTGAGACTGAGGATAGCTTGGTCTATATGGTGCGTTCTAGGCCAGCTGGGGCTACAGGGAGACCCTGTCTCAAAAGGAAAGGAAAGGGAAAGGGAAAGGGGGAAAGGAAAAGGAAAGGAAAAGGAAAAGGAAAGGACCTGGATGCAGTGGTGGACGCACCTGTAATTCCAGAACTATTACTAGAAAACAGGAGGCAGAGATGTCAGCTGACAGCTCCCAGGGCAGCAATGCAGCAGAAACAAAAGACGCTGCCTCAAGCAGGTGAAGGAGAGAAATGGCTCTGGCCTCCACACGTGGGGTATAGCACACTTGCACTGGTACACACTCATTATTTTATTTTTTATTTTATGTGTATGAGTGTATTGCCTGCATGTCTGTAAATGTACTTATGTCATGCAATACCTAAGGAGTTCAGAGAGGGACTCAGGTTGCCCTGGAACTGGAATTATAAACAGTTGTAGTTCCCAGCCATCACATGGATGCTGGGAATCAAACCTGGGTTCTCTGCAGGAACAGCCAGTGCTCTTAACCACTGAGCCATTTCTCCAGTTTCTAATTTTTTAAAGAAAAATTCAGTCTCCAGGACCTGCATGGTAGAAAGAGAGACCTGACTCCTGCAGTTGTTTTCTGACTTCACTAACACGCCATGGCCTGTGTGTACCCAGTCACATATATACAAAATCAAAAGTAATTTTAAAAAGTTAAAGAATAAAACAGCACTTGGGTTTTAAGCTGCCAGAATCTTTTAGTAAAAGGGAGCCAACAAGTTTCTTTTTCTCTTCTTCCTGTCCAGGACCTTGTGTCGGTATAGTGGTGCAAGTAAAGGGATACTTATGCTCTTCTCTGGGGCTGTCAGACTATTTAAAAAATGGTCACCAAATAAATAGAATTTTCCCAGGAATCTCACACTGGGAGAAGAAAACAATGGAAGCTTGGTGGGGATACAGGAAAAGTGGGGTGACTATGAGTTTGATGGAGGCTTTCTCTCTCCTGAGTTGGATTTGAATTCTGGAGCTAGGGTGCTGGACATGGTCACACAAAACTCCCACTGAGTCAGTGACTTGGGTTAAGATATCTCTCAGATGTGAAGAATGACTCAAACAATGGGAGGGTGAGTTGGAAAGTTTCATTGTAGATTCGTAGGTGGGTAGATGGCAGCTTGAGAGGCAGAGCTCCTGTGTGGCAGGAACCGGTCCCTGGTAATGGGGACCTTCAACCACTAGCCTAGAAACTTTTTATAGGACTTATGGCAGAAACTTGGGTGAGTCATGGGAGAGGGATAAGCAGGTCAGCCCAGCTGGCCCTGCTGTGGGCTGCCTGGCTCCCTCCTCATGACCTCACAGATAGAGTCCAGGCAAGGGTGCTCATTTGAGAAAAGAGAAAACAAGAAACCAGATGTCCCTAAGAAGGAAGCCACCCTGGCTGCCGACCCAGGAAGACCCGAAGACATTCTGACTTAAACACTTCTGGCGTTACTGCCTTCAGCAAGGACAGACCTGCCAAGAGAACCAGCCAAAGAAAATCTGTTTCTTTTCAAGGTCCTCAGCCCTGTAACTGCCTGGTCAATGTCTATCTCCTGTTCTATCATCATCCCCTCTCTGTAACAGTAACCATAACTGTTATTAGAGAATTTGGACAGTGAGCAATCTGACTTCTTCCAGAGGGGTAGGGTGACTGGGTTTGGCAGTCAGGGTACCCTTTTAGTGAGTGGCCCTATCTAAAGGACCTTGGTGGTTCCATTTGTATAACAACCTAGTGTAGTGAGAAAAGGAAGCCGTTGACTGATGGCTGGGTAGAGACGTGAGAGAAAAGTTAGCCAGGAAAAGACTTGGCATGCATTGGGAGACCCTGTCTCAAAAAGCCAAAATAAAAAAAAAAAAAAAAAAAAAAAGAAGTTACTAATCCCCAATCCCCAAGTCTAGCCAGGGATGGATCTTGGGACCTTATAAAATGTAAAGTTCAGAGAGCCACACTTTTTTTTAAGTATCATCTTACAGAATCTTTACATTTTATAAGGTCCCAAGATCCTCCCTGGCTAGACTTGGGGATTGGGGATTAGTAACTTCTTTTTTTTTTTTTTTTTTTTTTTTTGCTTTTTGAGACAGGGTCTCCCTGTAGCTCTAGCAGTCCCGGAACTCACTATGTAGACCAGGCTGGCCTTGAACTCACAGCGACCCTCCCACCTCTGCCTCCTGAGTGCTAGAATTAAAGGTGTGCGCCAACACACCCGGCTAACTAACTTAAAAGCCATATCCACAATCAATGACTATGTGCTTCCAAGTAGAAGGAGGCAACCTCAAAATTTAATAAATAAGTGCTCTCCTTCCTACAAAAGGATAATCCTATGATTAACTAATATGCCACTTTTCCCATCTTCCAATTTAAATTTAGGCCAGGCTTGAGTGAGATAGATATGTGTGTAGTTACTTTGGTTGGTGAGAACCAAGGCTCAGAAGCTTACTGAGAATTGGGCTCTCATGTTCCAGTTCCAGAGATACTTCAGTTGGTAAAGACTAAGTAAGCTTCCTGACAGCCAACATTCAGGACCCACAATTTGTCTTAACTGACAGGGATCAAGGTTTGCATTTTTTCCTTTTTCAATATATGAAAGGGGTGATTGCCTACTTTAGATATGGCATTAATTTATTTTCTATAAGGATTTGGAGTGATCAGGAGGAATCCCCTAAGTAAAAATCCACCTACTCAGACCCCCCCACCAATGTTTGATTTTTTTTTTTTTGCCCATGGTTATTATGATCTAGTTATTTATTTATCTATTATGTTATTTTTCTATGGTTGAATGTACTGTACTGCATGTTCAGGTGTGTGCATCTGTGTTGTCAGTGTCACAGATGGTCAGAAGAGGGGTAGGATTATCCCGGAACTGGAGTTCTCCTGGAATTGGAGTTATAGACGGCTCTCAGCCACCATGTGGGTGCTGGGGATCGAATCTGGTCCTCTGCAAGAGCAGTCGGTGCTCTTAACCACTAGGCTATCTCTCCAGCCCTATAGTGGAATCTTTAAGTTCCTTTAGAAGCACATGTTGATTGTGGGTATAGGCTTTGAAGGAGTTGGTCGATTCCAAGTCTAGCCTGGGAGGATCTCAAGTTAGACGTGGATAAAAGCAGACACTTCCCTCAGTTTGACCCTCCTTGATCATGTATGTCACCAACCAGTCACTCATAACCTTATAAAAAACATTTTTTTTTTTTTTGTCTTTTTGAGACAGAGTCTCCCTTTATTCCCAGCTAGCCTGGAGCTCGCTATGTAGACTAGGCGGGCCTTGAACGCACAGAGATCTGACCTGCCTCTACCTCCAAGTGCCGATTAAAGGGGTGCACCACACACCCTGCCTAAGACGGTTCGGGGCCATCATGTGGTGCTGGGATCGAACCCTGGTCCTCTGCAAGAGCAGTCAGTGCTCTTAACTGCTGAGCCATCTCTCCAGTCCCAACCTTATAAAATTTAAAGATATCAGAGGATGACTCTTAAAAATCAGTGTTCCTTCTCTGACAATACTCTGAGGTAGACAAAGACTGGTTTCTCTCTCTTATCAGTTCCTGTGGTCCCAAGACCCAGTAGACACATTATGTAAAATAATGCCTCAAAGTCTGAGGAGCCTACCACAGAGGTCTTGAGCAATGCATTTGACCTTATCACATGACTATAGGGACACCCAGAAAGCATTACATGACCATAACCACTGTGCTTCTCAATAAAAGAGCGCCTGAGTTAGATTAGCACAGACATAGCAGAAGATAGAGGGGAGCAAGAGCCAAGGTCTGCAGGTCCTAAATAGCACAGTAAGGAAGTGTGGTGTTGCCTCCTTGATTTGTGGCGGGGCCACTTATCCTGGTACACAACCCATGTGGAAAAACTCTGACAGGAAAGCACACCTACGTGTACGCAGGTGAGGTTCAAATGCAGAGAGGATTGTATTCCAACATGTCTGCTTAAAGTTCATCATGACTCAATCCTCAGGGCCGAATGCTAAATCTTTCCATCACTACACTCCACCCCATGGGTGTGGCCAAGGACGTACCATGGCTTAGAATGCTACCCGTCTTAACTAAGTTTTCCCACAAGGAAGCAGAAAGGTGGAAAAATTGCATGGCCTCTGTCTAAGAGAGGAGGCCATATACTTTAACATGAAGATGAGGAGGAAAATCCAAAAAACCTCGCCTGGAGCCCATGACAAAAATGGGGGTAGGACGGGAGGGAAGCGTACTCAGTGGCATTTGTACTGCTGGATTGGGAACACGTGGAGAAACGGGGAAGGAGAAAGCCTTCCGTGGAGTGACCTCTCCCCTACCGCCCTTTGTGAAGGTAACCTAGGTAAAGTGAGACCGGATGGTCTGTGTTCCGCTCCGTGCTGGCTCAGTGGTCAATCATGATCCTCAAAAATAAAGCCTTTTTGTTCTTGTTTTTTGTTTTGTTTTGTTTTGTTTTTTTGTCTTTTTGAGACAGGGTCTCCCTATAGAGCTTGCTAGCCTGGAACTCACTATGTAGACCAGGCTGGCCTTGAACCCACAGAGATCAATCTCCCTCTGCCTCCCGAGTGCTGGGATTAAAGGTGTTTGCCAACCCACCCTAATCAGAAATAAAGTTTTTAAGAATAGGTAACCCATGGGGCTGGAGGGGTGGCTCAGGAGCTAAGAGCACTTGCTGTTCTTCCAGAGGACCTGGGCTTGATTCCCAGCACCCACACGGCAGGTCTGTCGCCCTCTCCCAGCCTTTGTGGGCGCTGTACACACCATTAGCCTCCAGGCAATTCAAACACTTGAACAAATAAAAATAAATAGATCTAATTTAAAGCCTCTGCAGCCTCAAGTGGCATTTCCACACAGTGAGTAAAGCAACTTCTGAGGCCCCTGGGATCAGGCACCCAGCTGCAAGGCATTGCTCGGGTCCGAGACAGCGCTGCTGCTATCCACTCCAGTCCGGGACCCGCTCTCCACTCCAGGCGGGACCTGCTCCCCACTTCACTCGGGGACCTGCTCTCCACTTCACTCGGGGACCGCTCTCCACTTCAGTCGGGGGACCCGCTCTGTAATTCACTTGGGGACCTGCATTCGAGGACCCACTCCCCACTTCAGTCGGGGACCTGCTCCCCACTTCACTTGGGCACCTGCTCTCCACTTCTGTCGGGGACCTGCTCCCCACTTCACTCGGGGACCTGCTCCCCACTTCACTGGGACCTGCTCCCCACTTCACTCGGGGACCTGCTCCCCACTTCACTCGGGGACCTGCTCCCCACTTCGCTTGGGCACCTGCTGTCCACTTCAGTGGGGGACCTGCATGCCCAACCATGCTAAGATGCTTTCCCACCCTCCTTGCTCTAAATTTCAGCAAAGTTCTCTCTGTGTCCAAGACAGTGACAGTGCTGAGAAAAAGAAAAGGGGACTCAGCTTGGGGCCATTTAGTCCCGCTGTCAGCCACACACAGGGAGAAACAATCCAAGAA